>JAULJZ010000021.1:4875042-4891234 GCA_032270985.1 Heliamphora pulchella | reverse complement strand
TGCAGAAACCTCTAGTAGGTGTCTGTGTTCCATTAGATGTCTAACTCATAATTACTCTCCAAGTCCCTGCTGTAGCCCTACATATACGCGGGTAGGCTGAACCAGTTTGAGATTGGTAGTTCATATGTCATTATCATTATGATATTATTTTTACCTTTCAAAACTTAAATATATCGGGATTCTGCCGGTACGAGTTCTCGAAAGATCGTAGCCTACACTACGTTCGAGAATTGCGTAAAGAAATATAGTAGAAGATCTTACTAGAATTTTAACTCGGAATCAAGTCGTAGTTGAAAATTAGATCGACAATAGGTATTCATCTAAATTAACTTTGGTTGCATGAGTTTTCTTTTGATCGTTTGACGTCAAAATTTTTATCTGGAGCCCGTTTCGGCGTTTGCCCGTCCAGTTAATTTTTACCGAAAATCGTTTTACAAAAATAATGATATTGGCAGTATTGCCTCCAACAGATACAACCAGACGAATTCATTGCGAAGGTTCAGGAGCACATGTTGTGTAAATTTAAGAGATTCATTTATGGACTAAAGCAGACATTGAGATTTTGGAACACTTGATTTGATCAAGCCATAAAATCTAATGATTTTGATCAGAGTCCGAATGAGTGGTGTGTGTACAAAAAGCGTGATGAATGCATGGTGATCTTATCAGTACTTTATGTAGACGATATCTTTCTCATCAAAAACAATGTGAGAGCATTATCTACAGTTAAAGTATGGTTATCTGGGCAGTTTGATATGAAAGATTTGGAAGAAGACAGTCACATTCTTGAGATCAAGCTTGTACGAGATTGAAAATAAAAGATGTTGGGTTTATCACAGGCAAAGTATATCGATGATATCCTTACTCGTTTTAGCATGCAGGATTTCAAGAATGGGTTTTTCTCTTTCAGGTATTGAATCATTCTATCCAAGGATCAGTGCCCTAAGACACCTGATGAGATAGAGAAGATGAAGGCGATTTCTTATGTTTCGACGTTAGAAACCTCATGTATACTATGCTTTGCACTAGACCCGACATCTGCTTTGCCGTTGGTATGGTTAGTAGATATTAGTCTAACCCAGGGTAGAAGTATTGGACTGCGGTAAAAAATATAATCAAGTATTTTTGGGTCGTATTAGGGTTTTTATCCTTATGGTGACCTAAGACCTTATCGATTTATCGTCGCTAATCTTGTGGTTTAGAACTAGGTCCTTACATTTTATAACCCCAAAGTGCAAATGGTAACTATTATGGCCAGTCTTTGTGCAAGCTGATGGTTTTCTGCACAATCATCTTGATGTTTTTGTTTGCCTCTTCTATCACTCAATTGGTTTGTGGTCTGTACGAGGATGATTTGTGTGTCATTATTCGATATTCCTTTAAAAGATCAAAAACTTCTCTTTGAATGTGGGATCCATTATCTGAAATGATCTTATGGGGACTCCGTACCAACAAATTATGTTTTGTTTAGTGAAATTTGCAACATGAGATGTTTTCAAACCGAGTCTGAGGTAGCTTTGACTTACTTGGTAAAGTAGTCAATGGCCTCTGGGATGAACTCATGGTCGTTTGAGGCTTTTGGTGTTACTCTACCCACGATGTCAATTTCCCATAATAAAAATGGCCACGACGAGGTTAAATTGTGAAGTTGGGATTAGGGAACGTGTAAGAGATTTGCATGAATCTGGCACTTATGATATTCTCGGACAAATTTTATACAGTCTATCTCCATGGTCATTCAGAAATATTCTTGTCGTAGAATTTTCTTAATTAGCATCGTCTCGCTCATGTGTGCTTCGCAGATGCCAGCATGTATTCCTTTCATTAGATCATGACCTTCTTCCTTGCTAATACAAAGCTTGTTGACTTCGAAATGTTCTCTTTTTTTATAGCTTCCCTCTGTAGATGAACAATTTCCTGCTAACTTTCTTATAGCTCTTTTGTTCTTTTATTGGCATACTCAGGGTATTCTTCTTTTTCAACAAAGTTCTAAATATCGTCATACGGATGTAGGTCATTTGAACTTCAATTGTTGCTTCCATCTCATATGTTAGCCTTATCTTTTTCTTGATTACTAGAGGTCACATTTTGATCCCTAGAGGTACGTCTCTCATGGAAGCCAAGGCAGCTAAGGCATTGGCAAACTTATTTTGTAATCTCAGCACATGTGCGAAGGTTATTGAATCGAAATACGTGATCGTTTTTCAAGCTCTTGGTAGTACTGTATTAGTATTTTCTCCCTAACTCTCCATTCTCCCCTTACTTAAGAAACCACCAATGCTGAGTCTCTGATTACTTTTAATTTTCTTACCCCTAATTCCAAAGTTGTTTTTATCCTAGCCAAACAAGCTTTGTATTTTACCTGGTTGTTGGTGACTTCCAAGTTTAGCTTAAAGACTAATGGAACATGAGAATCGTTGTTGTGACAAGGAGGACTCTGATCATATACTATACTGGTTTGACACTCCATCAAAGTATAAGGTCGATTGTTCATCCTTAACTTTCGTTAGTTATTCGACTGGACGTTAAAATTCTGAATCTTTTTCTCCTTCGATTGGATGATCTGCTAAAAATTCTGCCATTACCCTCCTTTTACAGACTTTTTTCTCACATACTTTAGCTCGAGCTCTGACAAGAGGAGCAAACATTAGGCTAACCTTCCTCTCAATGCTGTCTTTTTGAACAAATATTTCAAGGGTCCATGTGACGCCCCGACCTTTGAGAACGTTGAAACATATATGTGTATAGAAATAAGGATAGTGCTAGCACTTCATTCATAATTAATCGTATTTTATAGGCATATTGATTTCCCAGCGCAACCCACAAAAATAATTAGGTAGTACAGTCATTCATCACGAGTTTTTAAGAAACTAGAAGTTTGCAGGAATTTACAACACAAAATGACAAAATGAGAAAACTTCGGTCTTCTTTTAAGTGGCCCTAAATTCCCCTGGCTCCGAATACTCGGTCTGCTCCGTAAAGTCTTCCTAGTACTTATTCTTCCTCTCCACCTGCGGTACTAGCGTCGTGAGCCGAAGCCCAAAAGAAATTCTAAAATCCTATTAGTCTAACTCAAACACCGTCCAACTAAGCAACACTCCTCGATAAAGTCATTATACATTTAACACTTTAGGAGACATTTAAAGGCTTATCTAAATATATTAGCATGGAATTCATTAAGCTATACAAGAAATGTCAAGGATGCATAAGATGTCATATTGATGGAAGTCATGCATTTGCCCAACTTGACCATAGACCACAAATTGAACAATGAACTCCTGGAAGCTCAAGAGATAAATTTTATAGGCAATTGAATACTAAAGCCATTAGTGCACCTCGTTGTAAATGATAACCTCTTCATCGGGTTACGTACCACAGTTATATTATTCAATCACAACGGCGTGGGGTTCAGTGCCACCATGCTAACCCGAATGCGCCAACCTTAAGATTCATGATGCCTTCGCTAGTGTCAACCCAAAGTCCGAAGCACAGATAAGCAAGAGACGTACCCATGGTGTCTACAGGGGGTTCACCCTAAAATAATCACAATATCTACATCGGTGACACACCCAGGGTATTTACAGGGAATACATCCCAAAACAATCTCGCAGCCAGCACACCAGGGACGCTCTTGACCAAAAAGCAAAGGGTGACCGACTCTAAAGCAACACATCCCATTAACCATGATAAAAGTACAACTCACAATATACAAGGTATGACCCCAAGATGCCCAAAGTGAAACTATTACAATGCTCATAGTATAACCAATTCAAAGCATAAGATACAACTATTTTGGATATAAGGTATATCTATTTTAAGCATCAGATAAAGCCTAGTTTAATCCCATTCCCGATATTACTTGAAAGTAGACGGATTGCTACAATGTCTCTTCTTGAAATTTTTAACGGCTTTCATTCGATAATGAAACGTTATGTATTGGGATCAAATGCCTCTATTATGCTTGCGTCAATTTCATCATTCTTTTGACACTTAACATCGCTCAATTTTTGTTTTCTCAATGCATCGAATAGATACCAAAAAGGTGTTCTACGTAATGCTGCAACATGGTTTGCTCTGTGTTGAATATTGTCCATAGGCTTGATGATCATGACAAGTTGTGCAGATGCTACCAATCATGTTGCAGCCCTAGTCATAATTCAACGTATCTCTATACCTGCTTGTTTGCTTTTACCCTTTTGGGATTGCATTTCACGTGAAGGTTGCTTCTTGCGTGCAGCGTCTATTAAACATATCTTCAGGATTTCATCAGTAGAACCATTAAAATGTGGTGTAGTATTAAATAAATGAAGAAAAATTTGTCATTGTAAAATGTATCATTTATTGTACTAGTATAACCCATGCCTAAAGGTACTATTACTATTTTTTTAAAATTATTCCGTAATTTGCAATAACGACTGAAATTATAAGAGGCAAGAAATGTAAAAAAAATAACAGTGACAGATCAATAGATTGTTCAAATATTTAAATTAAATAATAACAAATCAATTAAAAATTATACAATTATCACATCTTAATTGTTAGTTATATTTGAATTAAATAATAACCGATCAAAAAGACAAAAATCTTAATGAATTTCATCTCACCGTTGGATTGTTTAGAAGAAATAAGAGCTCTTAGATCAATAAATACATATCGCATCAACCATTGTAACTTGTTATATAGATGTTGTATCTATATATATGATAAATTTTGTCATTAAATAACAAATGACAAATTTTCCATTCACACATTAGTTATGTCTCATTTTGTGAATAAAATGATACATTTACAATTGCTTTTGTCTCATGTTGACAGAAAATGAGATATTTACACAAACATATATGTAACTACACAAATTACTTAAATGTTGATAACTACATGAAATATCCTATTGTTTAACAAATGAAACATTTGAGTTAGGCAAATAATTCATTTTATATATTCACATAAGCAACATTACATTATTAAATGAAATGATACATTTCCTATTGACATATGCAAATAATCTTAACTAATGAGACATTTTCATGATATACAAACACTGACAAAATGTGTAATTTTTTCAAGAAATTATACATTTATACATGACTTTTATTCACAAATGTTACATTTTAGTTAGACAAAGGTAATGTATCATTTTTATCTACACCTATGTGATATTTTCATTTTATACAATGAAATGTCTTGCTACTATTGTAGAAAATAGACATTTATAAGATGGGGGACGTACGAAAATTTAATAGAATTAGTGAAATGTTGAAACACACGGGCAAAACCACCAATTTTCTTAACTAAAGTTGCAACTTCGTCTACACAACAAATGTTTGATTTCTTAGAACACGTGAAATAGAAGAATCTACCACGCAAAAATATTTTAAGAGTCTTAGAGGAAAGATCATTTGTGAATGTCTCATATTTCTTGATATGCTAGGATTTTTGAATAGTCAAAACCAATGTAACTAATCTTGGTAGACTTTTTAATGCTTTTTATGAACTATCGTCAACCCTTGGTCGCAAATTATTGTGGATCGCGAAGGCCGAAACTTTCAAAATAGTGCTTTATGAAGATATCATCAAACCTCTTGGGATTCTGATTTTGGAATAGTTGCTTCATTTGAAATTCAGAAATTGCTCGTTTGTAGTGATCAAATAGGAGTAGTTTCGGTATAATAATAACGTATATGACTTAATAGAACATTAATTTTAAATTAGAATTTATCCCTAAATAAGTATTTTAAATGGGACTTGGCCCCAAAGCTCGCTAAAAAATATTTGCTTATTGATTTATTGTCATTTCTAAACATTTTTTTGTTCATATTTTGACCAAAATATTTTATTTTCTCGATTCCTCTCGGCAAGAATATTTTAAAAAGTATAAAAGTTAGAAAGTAATAAAAAACTTCACTAAAAGTAAAATAAAAAAAATAAAAAGCAAATAATCCAAACTAAGCCATTCACTGAATGCACAACATGTGCATGCTTCATGGAGTAATTATTTCCTTGTAGAACCTAAAATTATACGTATTGACATGTAAATGAATTAAAAATCATAAATTCATTTATGTATAATCTAAAATTATAAGTAAATGAATTTATGCCAAAACTCAATTCTCCCCTCCACCCTCACCCACACCTTTGAAATTATGGTATAAAATTCAGCAAATTCCATGTAAAGAATCGGTTATGTAAAAAATTATGTCCCACTTCAAATGCATTGAGAACCATTGAATATGTAATGAAATCTCCCTGCGAGATTCTCGATCCAACAGCTTTCCATTCATTGTTTTATAGAGAAATCTCTAATCAAAGATAAAACAAGATCCATTTTGCATCATATATAAAAAATTCCTTGGTTAGGGCTGATAAAGTAATATCATTTGATCATTATCATACTTATCATACTGACTGCGAACTTTTTCTAAACATCGAATCCCAGCTCAAATTCCAGCTCAAATTCCATAACATAGCATCACTATATACAGGACAGAAGGTACTAGCAACTAGAGGAAAGACACATTTATTAAAGCTCAATAAACTACAGGTACATGGAGTCAATTCACCTTACAAACACACCAAGAGCCAGGCAGAAACAATGGAACTGTGCTTCAAGTAATCACTCAACCAAAAACATTCAAAGATCATTAGAACCTGACTCTCCTCCAGTCTTCCAAGGATAATTACATGATCCAGAAACAAGAAATGAGAACGAAGTTTCTGAATCTCCAAACGGGTCTCGAGGGAACTCATGGAAGCCATTGAGATTACATGTATCAAAACTCAATGGCGAGAAGAAACTGGCAGGAACAGCCCGGCCCCCATTAGTATCCACAGTATTCCCAACTCCATTTCCAGTAGGAACACTTGGGCCAAAGTTGAGTCTAACCTTATTTGTCACTTCATCGCCTTCTTCCCCTCGATCAGACGTCCCCGCGGTTGATCCCTTCGTCTCCTCGAGGGGAATGGCAGGAGTGTGGCCTTGGAAAAGAGTAATGTGCCCGAAAAGCTTGTCTTTTCTAGAGAAAGTGGTTCCACAGGAACAAAGCCATTTATCCCTCCCACAATGCTTCTCGTGTGTTTTAAGGTCTGCAATAACTGAGAATTTCTTGGTTTTGCATCGGCTGCAAGTGTAGCTCTTGTCGCAATGGGTCCTCTTGAAATGGTTCTTCACACACAAGATTGTCTTCAGAGGCTGAAACTTCTTGTGATCCTTGTTCCTCTTGCAGCCCGAGTATGGACACGAATACCTCTTGATTAGCACTGGCTCCGAGCTTGATTCCTTGTTGGGTTTTGCAAGCGCTGCCGGGGTTTTATACTCATCCCCGTGACCTCTCATGTGCATCCGTAAATTAGCATCCCTCTTGAACCCCTTCCCACATATGGTGCAGAAGTGGGTGTGGGGTGCAAGGATTTCTTCTTTCTCTAGCTGCAGAATTTCGTAGGAACCCGGGGGAAGGTTCTCCCCCTCATCAGCATCTTCTTCATCTTTTGAGTCGTGTTCTTCATTCCAATTCTGCTCGGTTTTGCAACTACTGATTAGATCAACCTGGTTGGACTGATCAAAAATCTTGCTTCCACTAATATTTTGTGGCAGAACACTGGAGTTTAAACCAAGCTGCCCAAACTGGCTGATGGAAGGATTGCTGGGGAGAGTTTGCTTTGTCGAAGGGAGAAGACTACCTGCAGTTGAAATCAATTGAATGATAATCGAAGTGAGATCGGCAGTGATAAGCTGCTGCTGCTGAGCTATAAGTTCACCAGACTGACTGGCAACTTGGCCTCTCTGGCTGACAACCAGATGCACCAAGTCTTGGAGATGATGGATCTTTTGTTCCAGGAATGATAGGTTGTTTAACATTGCCCTCGGATCCCAACCGGGGATTCTACTTGCGCCACAGATCTCATTCATCCGACCATCCAGCCCGGCTGGGATCTCAGTTTGATTACTGGGATTGCAAGTAGCTGAAGATGGGGTTTCAGAGAGTAGGTTGAATTCTTGGAACCGGGGTTCGGCTCTCCTGCCATAATTTTGAATGGAAGGATCTTCGCACTTCTGCTGATGTTGCTGCAAACTGAAATTGGTGAAAGATTGGTGATCAGGGGGTACCTTTGTTTGCAATTCCCTATCCTTGAGATCCATTTTCAGTTCTCCTCCTCACTCAAATTAATCTAAATCAATGCTGAAAAGCTGCAATAAAAGGATGAGATAAAAGACATTGATCAGAACCGCAAGCGGAATACAATCATAAACAGAAAAGAGGGAAAGCCAAAAAGAACTGCAATTAAGAACCCAAGTAGAATTGAATTTTTTTTTTTTTTCAAAAAAAGGAAGAATTTTAGACCATGTTCAACAACAGTTCTGCTGCATACACAAATATAAAACACACACCTAACCGCATATTAGCGAGGTCTTAACATTAGGAACACAGTTTGCACAAGAAAATAGAAACAACAGGTTCTAACCACTAAGACTTTAATATTGGTTCTGTAATTCACTTAGATTTTTTTCCCAACAAATCATATTAGAAAAAATCACCAGCCACCACTATTAAATCAATCAATCAAAACTCAAACAACTCTTCCCAACCCCCACCCACCAGAAAAAAAATTAAAAAATAAATAATAATAATAATAATAAACAGAGACAGAGAGAGAGAGATGTTCAGCCATTAGGAAGAAAACCTTTTCACAATATACAAATATACCCAAAAGAATACATCCAATATCTAAAAAGTTAGAACCAAACATGTATTTCAGTAACTCCACACAAAATTAAACACCAATTCAGGTATGATCAGCAACACCCACTTCATATTGAAAGTCAAACTATTCACAATCTAGCATCCAAAAGGGGAAGAAGAGGAGAAGAAATTGAACAAATAATCTTCCAAGAATCTCAGCCTTCTCACCCTAAAAATCTCATCTTCCTTTATTCTGAAATGAAGATGACACAGAATCCCAAATATCATTTCAAGATTGTAATGATCAGTATTACTGTTTTGTGTCCCTACGTTTCACTTTTTCAAGATTGTAATGATCAGAACACATCTCAGTACTTTTTTTTTTTTTGATTATTCACATCTCAGTATATGAAACAAACCAATCTTTTTTTTTTCTTTTTCCTCTCCAATTAACAGCTAACCGAAATATTTAGATTTCCCAAGTCCAGATTGTTAAAATTAGACGCTATTTAATCAAAAAGAACATCAGAAGATCCAACCAGATACTTAACACCCAGAATCAGAACTGAGAAGGGTTTAATACATAAATTAAAACTGAAGATTTTAAAGAACCATAGGAAGAGAAAGAACTCAAAGGAAGGGATTGAAATAGAGAGAGAGAGAGAGAGAGAGAGAAACCCACCAGATTCAAGATTGCACGGATGAACCAAATGAGTTGGCTGTTAAGGCCGAGATGAATCGATATATACCAGCAAGCACCTCTGAGAACGAGGAGATTAGTTTGTTTAGAGTGGGACCCATTGTCTGTCAAACCCTATTCGCCATCACCGTCAAATTATTGGGTCCATTTTATCATGGACTCAACAGCTATTAGGAATATGATATGAACGTTTAAGGTCATTGTGTTTTTTTTTTTTTTTTTTTTTGAGAGAGAGGTAGAAAAGATTCCTTATATTTTTGGTAAATTATTTTACCAATTAATTTTAATTTTTTATTTTTAAAATATAGGAATTTTACAAGTAAAATAATTTAAACAAACTATGAAAAGTCCACAAAAGTTGAAAAAAGCCATATTTTAAGTGAGATTTTCTCATTTTTATTGAGTTTTGTTTCAATTTCAGTTAATCTTTCTAAAAATCGCTAATTAAGAGTAATAAAAAACAAAAAAATAAAAATATGAAAAAAAATCAACTTTTTTCTTAAAAAGTCAGAACTTCCTGTCCTTCTCATTAGTATTTAGCACTCCCATTTAATGTTCTATAAATTACCAATTAATTCGTACTATGCAAATAATTAAAAAATAAATTTTAAATATATCGTTTATATATTCTATAATATCTCATTAAATTATTTTAAAAAGTAGTATAATTTAGTTAAATTTAACATATAAAACAATTAGTTTAACAAAAAATAAAAATATAATTTAGAATGTAAAGTTTATTTAGCTTTTTTTTTTTTTTTAATTTTAAGTTTTTCTATAAATAATTAAAAGAATTAACGCTTATTATACCTATAACCAGTACAATTAACTCTCCCCACAAACGGCCACCCACTAAGTTCTTTATCAATCCACATGTACACCAACTATCGTTTGTCACTTTTAACTATCGTTTTTAATTACCATTAGTATCAACACATGCGACTATCATGTTTTATGATTTCACCCATGTCATTTCACAAATTACGATTATTGTTGATCATATTTACCAACTGTCATGCTCCAAATTTCGAGTCATGTGAAAAACCACCGGACAACCACCACAACCGTCCGAAAAAACAAAGGGATAAAAACCCCAAAGCCCAAACAAGGCTAAAGCTTTTGTAAAAACGTACTATCGATGGTTTATTTGATTTAAAGAGTAGCCGAAAGACTACAGTTACAATCCCACAAGCCAAGCTTTTAAAAGAAACAAAATACAAGTTTTGAAATAAAAAAATCTCTTCGTTTTCAAAGAATCTTAGGCCGTTCTAAAATATACCTCGAAGCACAAAAGTTTATTTGAAACGAAAATCATTTGAAAATCCATTTTGCAACCGTTGAACCCAACAACAAAAAACGTAGTAAAAAACTACGAAAAACAACAACCAACCCAAGATTACTCTCGAAAGCATTAAAACATACGTACATCCATAATCATTTCATATGTTTTACAACATGTTCTAACTAACATGAAACATATACAACAGGTATAAGCTACCTAAAAAGACAAAATATCAGTCTTGTCCACAGCCACCTCCGGACACCACCGGGTCAACCTGCAGGATCACGTTTACTTGAAAAATGTCTTAATAAAATCCCACACTGTGAGCCAAAACCCAATAGGAATAGACAATAAAGCTGTAAGCAGGATATG
The DNA here is from genome assembly GCA_032270985.1 of Heliamphora pulchella. Taxonomy (NCBI): domain Eukaryota; kingdom Viridiplantae; phylum Streptophyta; class Magnoliopsida; order Ericales; family Sarraceniaceae; genus Heliamphora; species Heliamphora pulchella. The sequence continues at coordinate 4,880,202 of JAULJZ010000021.1, read as the reverse complement.
CAATCACAAGCATACAGGCTCAACCACATGAGCCAAAAAAGTTTTTTCAATCCAAAATCACAAACTTTTTCATCAGGCTAACACGAGCCTCAAAACGATTTTACTTCATAAAATTTCACATTTTCACCCTCAAAATCATGCATATCAACAATACAGATAACGTTTTCACAGTTAAAGAAAAACAGTAATTAAAACGTTATTTTCCACTCGGATTACACACCGAGAAACGAGAAAAGATATTTTTTACTTGGAACACACACAGCCGAGGAAAATAAAACAGTAAGCTGTAGTAAAATAGTATGCTTCACTCGAGCTACACCACCGAGGAGAAAGATACAACAAAACCCACTCAGAACACGTAGCCGAGGATAAAGTAAATGATTCCTATGTACCGACTCCGTTACTAAGGGACAGAGGTAGCAACTACAGATTCCTGTCCCTTTACCCAATTCCTATACATCATAGGACTGGTTGGGTAAATACAAGTTCTATACGGAGTCACCACAACGTAACCACTCAATTTACAGACCTAAAATTCGAGGGTACAGAGCACCCAACTGCTTAATTTACGGGGACTAACCCGAAGGTACAAAGCACCTACTCTGTGCACGTTTTCGGACTTACACCAAGGGCAACTTGTGCCAAATACCTGCTATCCCGGTACATCTAGAGAATCATTTAAAAATCGAACCGTAGCTCAACAACTACGAAAAATATTTTCACAAAAATAATTATAAATCAACATGTATAAAAAGAGATCCAACATCCATCAACATGGAGATCCATAAGCATGTAAAAACATACATCCAAAATGTTTTTAAAAGTTGAGACTCAACCCCGAGAGTTAGTACTAAATCTCAAAAAAAGCACGTTTTTCAAAAGTTTCACCACACCACCATTTTCAAAATCACCTTTTTGAAAACTACGGATATCAACACATCTGAAACATGTAATAAACCAAGAAAAAAGTGAAAACACATGCTTTCCATCCAACAACACGGTTTAAAACATGAAAAACAACATTTGATGCATTTTTAATCGAAAAAATGCATATAATTGCACGTAGCACCCTTTAACAACAGTAGAGTCTAAAGTCCTACCTCGTTGAGCCAAAAGCTCGGCGTCTTGAAAATTGATTCTCGCCAGAACGAAATTCTGACCGAATAGATGTGAAGCCCCCAGCTCCAACATCAAGGATCTATTATTCGTTTGCTAAAAATCGAGCCCCGGGCCCTCCAAAAGCTAGAGATAAGGTAGAGAGAACTGAAACTTAGCTTAGAAGCTAAGAATTTCTAAAATATCCCAAGTCTCAGATATTTATAAAAAGTCGCGCCAGGCCTCCACTGCTCGAGCGCCCAAGCACCGCTCGAGCGGACCCCTGCCGACATACCACTTTGTCATACCCCCGCTTGAGCAGTCACGTCCCAGACCTCATCTCTGCCACCAGCCGGCTCGAGCGCGCACCCACTGCTCAAACAGCCAATGCTGGGTGAAAAACTGAACAGAAGAAGCAAGATCAAACTTTAATCCTTACTCCCGTGAACACTTAAATCATTTTCAAAAACGAAACGGGTCAAGGTCTGTAACACCCCGACCCTTCACATGGCAATGATATTGTCCGCTTTGGGTAAAATCTTCACAATTTTGTTCTTCCCATGGGTCACCCATCCTTGCATTGCTCCCACCCAAGCACGCTTAACTGCGGAGTTCTGCTAGCGTTTCTACCACATGGAAAAATGCCTCGTTGAATGTAAGGGTCCACGGGTTTTCTTTTATAACCCAGGACCTCCCTCTTCCTTTCTGATGTGGGATACCAGGATATCACAATCCACCCCCTTAGGGCTGCACGTCCCCGTGCGGTAGCCTGCCAGCTCCGGTAGCCTGCCAGTCCTTAACGACCCTCCCACTCTGTAGCCTGCACACGTGTCACGCAAGACGGCAGGGGCCCACACTCGGAGGTGAGGAGAGTCGGCTCTGATACCATATGTAACACCTCGATTCTTCACATGGCAACGATATTGTCCGTTTTGGGCAAAGCCTTCACGATTTTGTTCTTTCCAGGGAGTCACCCATCCTTGCATTGCTCCTCCCAAGCACACTTAACTGCGGAGTTTTGTTAGAATTTTTATCACTTGGGAAAAAATCTCGTTGAATGTAAGGGTCTAAGATTTTTTTTTTCTAACCTAGGAACTCCATCTCCCTTTTCGATATGAGATACTAGGATATCACATGGTCTTATACCAACTCTTCTATTTATAAGCGCCCTAATCTCATAGTGACCCAACCTCATTGCCATTCGACGAGATCACCGAACCATCTGCGGTTGTTATCATTTATCACCACATTTGGCAACCATAAGCATTCGCATCTTCGACAATTTTTTTTGGGATGTTACTCCTCCAAATAGAAGACATATATTTACCAAAATTATTTTTCAAGAAATAATAAAAAAGTATATATCTAACAAAAAATAAAAAATAAAAACCTTGCCAAACAGGACAATTGTTTAAAACTTTAAAATAAAATTTCTTAAATAATAATTTTTCAAACTTTATGTTTTAAAATAAGTTTGGCACCTAAAGTAGACAAAGTTGAAATCATTTTTCACAAAATATAATTAGCAATTAAGTTTTTTGTTGACATAAAACTAGTTATATGTATAAAAATATTAAAATTATGTAATTCATCATTAATTTTATATATAAAAAAGAAATCAATAAGGTCCACTTATCATGAGAAATTTTTTTTTTAAAAAAGAAATTAAATATAGTTCAAAAATTGAAAATAGTATTATTTTCATTAAGATTAATGAAAGTATTATAATTTAAAAGCATTTAAAATATTATATATAAAAACATAATAACACCGTAATTTCATAATTAATTTTTTTACATGTGATGCCTAAATATACTAATACTCCTTAGAATAATATTTTTTAAAAAATAAAATATTCTCTTGTGTTGTTATATCCAATAACATCTCTTTTAAGAAAATATCGTAGAAAATTTCTTTAAAAAATATTTTAAAAAATTTTGGATATCAAAATTTGGTAAATCATTTTGGTAGATAGTCGATCAAATATTTTAATAATATTTTTAATTCAAAATTCTGAGAATATTTTTAAAATTCGAAAAGTATTATTTTTAAAAAATTAAAACTTCTTAGGATGACAATAAATTTAAAAACTTGTTAGGATAAAATTATATCAAATTAAAATTTAAAGATGACGAGATTAAAAAAATTCAAATAAAACCAATAAAGTTGTGCCACATATTTTTTTAATATAAAAATATTATAAATTCTATATAAATTAGGATATATACATATATATATATATATATATATGTGTGTGTGTGTGTGTGTGTGTGTGTGTGTTAGTTCAGGCAACCCAAGAACGGGAGTGAATCGGGTTTTAAAACAATAATAATAATTTTAAAAAAAATTTCAAAAACTTTTTAATTTATCAAACAAATATAGCAATATATATGACAGTAGAAAATTAAAGAGGTTAGAGAGAGAGAAAATGAACCAGACATTAAAAGTTATAGTGGTTCAGCTTTTTCCAAATTTACGTCAACTCCTTAAGATCCCCTTTAGAATATCCATTAGGATCGAATACTTTACAAGAGCATTTAAAAGTCTTTTACAGCCTCAAGAAGTTCTTACAAAAAAGTCTCTATTTTTTCTAAACTCTCTTGAGCTATTCTTTAAAAAGTTCACTTACTCTTTTCAATGATCAAGGGTAACATACCCTCTTTTACAATAACTGTGACGGAATTAAAAATTCACTAATTAACACTCTTTACAAATGGTTAAAAATAAATGAACAAGAAATAGTGATTTTCGGCTGGAGGAGTAAATGAACAGTTAATTCTTCTTGAAGATTTTGAACTTTAAATTCAAGTAATAGAACAGTGTCCAGAGATTTAAAGCTCTTAAAATTTACTCTTTATATAGCCATCTGAAGTAAATGATCGTTGGTGGGTTGATGGAGGCAATTAATACTTTGAAATCCTATCGTTGGATCCACTATGAGATTTGAAATTAATCATAGGTGTCGACTCAAAGTTCTTTTGTGTGGACACAAAATATCTAGGACTTGGTTTTTCAAGTGACTGTGTCGACTCAGTTCTTCATTGGTGTCGATCTTATTTCTGCATTTGCCTTACCCACACAGTAGTGTCGACTCATAGAATATTTGGTGTCGACCTCATGCATTTCTTCAATTTTCTAGGTGAGACTTTAATGTTGACGCATATCTTCATTGGTGTCAACCCATTTTGTCAAAACAGCTATTAGAACTTTGGTGTCGATTCAAAAATGCTGTAGTATCGACTCATGAAATTACAGTGAGCCTCGAAACTTTTAGAGTCAACTCATCTTCGTTTGGTGTCGACTCAAAAAATCTCAGACAGTCTCAGTTGTTTTGGTGTTGACTCATCTTTGTTTGGTGTCGACCTAAAACTCTTATTTCTGAAAGGAACTTTTGTGTATATTCAGAAATCTTTGATGTCTACCCTTTTTGACTTGGAGTCGAAAAATGGCTTGTAACTCTGGTGTCGACCCATTTTTCTTTGGTGTTGACTCATTTTGTTTCTCAGATGGTGTTTAGGTGTCGACTCATGTGAATTTGGTGTCGACCTGTAAAATCTGAAATTTGGAACCCAAAGGATCATTTGGTGTCGACTCAAAATAGTTTGGTGTCGACCCAAAGTGAATCACGCAAAGAGCATGTGGTGTCGACCCATTTTTCATTGGTGTCGACTCAAAGTGGATCCTGGTCCAATACTGGAGGTGTCAACCTAAAATCATTTGGTGTTGAGTCATTTGAGTTCCTGAAACATCTTAAGCAAAGTAGTTAAGGTTAAGGATGGCAACGGGGCGGGTTTGGGACGGGAATGTGTTCTCCCACCCCCACCTCATTTATTAGCGGGGCGGGATCGGAAAAAAATAATCAGAAAAATGGCAGGGGCAGGGGCGGGGGCAGGGACGTAACGGAAAATATATTTTTTACTTAAAAAAAATTAAAGATAATTACACTTACCTCCCCTAAGGTTTAAGCTTATTACAAGGATCTCCCCGGTGGTCTCTGAAATTACACTAACCTCCCATGAGATTTAATTTTTAACATCAATTGCACCCAACTGTTAAAATTTTCGT
>JAULJZ010000021.1:4855975-4868460 GCA_032270985.1 Heliamphora pulchella | reverse complement strand
GGTGTATTTTGATTTATTCGACTTAATCAAGAGAGTATTTAATCCTATGAAAAATTAATTCTTATGTTTTTCGATACGTAGAAACTGATTTTGGGGTTATTTTGATAAAATTCTTATGCTAAGACATTGATATTGATATTGATATTAATGTAATAAAATATCAATATATAAATTTATGTAGTTAATCGATAAATCAATGGTGTATTTAACTCGATAATCATAATATTTAATATGTTATTATTCAAACCTAGATTGACATAAGTAATAGTTTTGTTACTATTAAATATTGAATAAGAAAAATAATAAATACATTGAAAGAATGATAGAAAATAAAAATAAAAATAAGTTATAACTACGATCAAATCCATGGCAAAACTTAATTCTATTTTTATAATATTTTAAGATATTATTATTTAAACCTAGAACTCAATAACTAATCGACTTAATTTGGTTAAATATTATATATTAAATATGAATTAATTTGAATACATACAATAATAAAAATAATAGTAATATTAATAAATTGGGATGAGTTTGACACTTCGAAAAAGAGATGATAGGCCATAACACCCACTTTTGTTTCTTAATGGCTGCCCAAAATGGTTTTTACTCGGTATAATAGGGTTATTTATTTTCAATACATTCCAGTTAAGTTTTGTTTAATTAGATAACTTTTAAATATTACAAAGTAGTCTACTTTTATATATTTTTTCTTTCCAATGCTTAGAATATGATTTTGAGATTCCTGTGTTTAAATATTAACCCAATTTTAGTAAAAAAAATAATAAATAAATTAATATTAAATAATTATTCGATAATATCAATGGCAAGACTTAACCTGATTATTATTATATTTTATTACATTACTATTCGAATTTAGATCGGAATAACTAATGGTCTTGATTAGGATAAATGTTATATATTAAATAAAATCTAAATATTATTAGAAGCTAAACAATAATAATTTAAGAAAATTAGTACGAACGAAATATTAATAGGAGGTTCGCATAGTATTTAAATATTATTGGAGTTTAGTGTTAATTAATATCAGATTTTTATGTAGCATAATTCAGAATGACACTCGAGTCATACGTTGTCCTTTTTATTGCGAGTTATATATTCTTCGAATTCCAAGTGAGCATGCTACGTATTTTCAAAAATCATCAATGTCCCTAATTAGTTTTTGAAAAACAAAAAAAAATTCAAAAATTCGTTTTGTATAAAGATATATGAATATTTGTGATGTAAACTTCATGGCATAAAAATTATTTTGATTCATTCATAAGTTTCATATAACTTTTTATATACATCTATATGGTGTGATTTATGAGATTCTATTTTGGGATCATGGTAAAAGTCTAGGGGACACGCCCTCTACGCAAGTGACTCTAGTTACTAGGGAAAAGACCCAATATTGCGTTCATGGTAATTCTAGTACTCAACGGTTTAAGAGACAACCCGGGTGTTATCCAGTGACCTTAACCGTATCGTCTTAAAGAAGAGACTCGAGCGTCACCCTGTGGTGACTCTAAGTTCGATGTTGAATCCAAAAGCCGAGGATGCCCCTAGCTTATTTATATTTGGAACTAATTATTTATTTTATGGTTCCCACATATTATATATGATCATATTGTTATCACCGTTTTGGTGTTGGTTATTATGATGAGACTTGATACATTAGTTACTCGTCACTGGCTTTAAAATTGAGTGAAATATTTCACAAAATGTGTTTAAGGGAAAATATGGATTTGACAAAAAGAAAGTTGAATTTTTATACTAGCATGTGATTTTATACTGCATCATTTACCATTATTATGTTTTAATTATAGATATTTTGAATATCTCATTTTAAAACTGTATTTTACTACGGATGGTTGCCATTTACCAAGCCATCGACTGATATTTTTAACATTTTCAGATGATCAATAAAAAAAAATGATAAAGAGGACTTCGTTTGTTATGGGACCCAGTACCAGTAACCTCATAAGAAAATTCATTTTGCATTTTTAATGAGTCAGTATCTTTTGGCGACTAGTTGGCACTTAAATTAATATTTTTTGAATGATTTTTGTTTCAGTTGAAAATCGAATTGGTTAAAATCATTGGTTGTTTTCGTGAGTTGTTGTATCCCACGAGATATTGATTACAGTTTGAAGTATTGTTTTACTCAAATTTCAGTAAGGTTATAATTTTACATATTTCTTAGTATGATGTTTTAATTTTTAGGCTTTCGTGACTATTGGACCAAGGCCCGTAGTACACGACTTATGGTGTCGACACCGTTTTTCCAGTAGCCAAGTCTGACTGGTTGGGTCGACACCAAAGTAAAGAAGTGTCGACACTATTTTTTCAGTAGCCAAACTTGCTTGACTAAGTCGACACCGAAGACGATTAGTGTCAGCACCATATTTCTAGTAGCTAAAATCTCTCATCTGAGTCGACACCAACAAAGACATGAGTCGACACCATAAGCAGACTAAGAAACCTTGAGTCGACACCAACTCTGATATAAGTCGACACCAAGATCCCAGCTGAAAAATTGAAATAATGAATGTGTCGAAACCAAATGTACAATGAGTCGACACCTCAGTGTGGGTGAGAAAGATGCAAAAATTTTGTCGACACTAACGATGCAGTGAGTCGACACTATTGACCGAGAACCAAGGCCAAGACCAATTTGTGTCAACACCAAAGAGTTTTGTATCGACACCGGTGACGAATTCAAAAAGGGTGCCGGTTCAAACAATAATATTTTTAGGAGCATTAATTGCCTCCATCAACCACCAACGGTCAATTACTTCAGTGGGCAATATAAAGAGTAAATTTCAGAGCTTCAAACATTTAAATTACTGTTATATTGATTGCATTGAAAGCTTTTATTCTTCTCTAAAGCATTTACTGTTATATTTACTCCTCCAGCCAAATATTCCCACTTCCTTAATCATTTGTTAGCAAATTATTGTAAGGAATGATTGTTTGTGAATCTCTGATTCATTCTCATTTATTGTAAAAGGGTAAATCACCATTGTAATCTTTTAAGAGGGTGAACTAACTTCTTAAAGAAAAGCTGAAGAAAGTTTAAAAAAATATGGAGTGTTTGTAGAAACTTCTTCAAGCTGTAAAAGCTTTTAAATGTGTCTGTGAAGCATTCAGTATTAGTGCAAATTCTTAAGGAAAATCTTGAGAAGTAGACGTAGGCTTAAAAGAAGCCGAACCACTATAAACCTTGGTGTCTGGTTTACTTTCTCTCTCTGTCTCTCTCTCTCTCTCTTACCTCTTTAATTTCACTGTTGTTAATTCTCTGCTATATTTATTTTGTGAAATTAAAATATTTTTCAAAACATTTTTAAAATTATTATTATTGTTTTAAAATTCAATTTACTCTCCTTTTGGGTTGCCTAGGACTAACCATCCTACAAATTAACTAAACAAACAAAAGTTATTGAAACTACTTTAGAAACACTTCACGAATTTACAACGATAGCCTTATAAACGAGTAATTACTCAAAGCTCATACTTAATTATTAAATAACACATCTTTACATGTTACGCAAACTACTAATAAAAAAAAGATAAGACCCCACTAAGTATACCAAGAATAGTAAAGTTGGAGCACCAACTGAATTTGCTCCAAGAGCTTTGACTACTTATTTCCTAGAAATAGAATACATATTTCAGACATGGAGACACGCATAGAGACTCACCTTAACAAGCATAACAGGTGTTAGATATGGTAAATCATTTGTAACCATTGGTCTTTTTATCAGGCAGGTGTTCCTGTGATAGTCTATCAGACATACCACTCAAGCAAGTGGCTAGTGGTTCTTCTTTTTTTTTCCCTTGTTTTGAATGTTGCAAGTCTTGTATGCCTGATGAGTAGTTCTCCTCAACTTTGTCCCATTTACCGCTTGAATTTCCTAGTAAAAAGCAATTCAGATACTAATTCTTCAATCATATCGGTTCTCAAAAATTGTTAAGATATGTTTCTTTGTCCTGATGATCCTAATATCTTGAGATGTCCAATTACACATTTGATGTTTCCCGACCTTTTACTAAAGAAATTTGTCCCACATATAGAAAATTTTCACAATCTGCTGAATGTGTTTACTAGATCGTAGTCCTAATCTGCTTATGCATGTGTTTATTAGAAGACATCGAAAATAGGAGAGTTTTAGATATCTCTTCTCTCCTCAGTAAAGCATGTTCTTCAATAAGTTTAAAGATCAATTGGGCAAAAGCAATCTAGTTTTCCTGAATCTTAGCTAAAAATGAATGTAAGAGAAGTATTACCTAATTGAGCCAGAAGCCCAGACATCTCAGTACCTTCCAAAAGAGGTTAATCTTCAATCCATACTTGAAAAGAAGTGGAACCTCTTAGACATTTTGAAGCTTAACCATTCGAAGAGTGGGATCAATTTCAGTGACTGAGCTACTGGGTATCTTCCAATCGCTTCAAGAAGTTGGATAAGATAACTGAGTCATTGGAGGTTTCTCTCTCAGACAACCACTCTTCTTGAAGATGAATGTCAACATCCCTGTGCAGTTGTGTGGTCCAGAGACATCAAATAACATAAATTATCAAAATGGAATGACAGGCTACATCAACATCAAGATTACCAAAGCAGCTCCCAAAATGTAAGACATCGTGAAGGAAGACATTGGATATTTTTTGGAGAGAGTTTTTTAGCGTGTTTGTTTATTTCTGTAGCTTCCAAATCTTCAACTTAAATAGTATGTATTGGCCAATTAATTATGTTAAATTAAAAATAACTATTATTTTTAAATATTCTAAAAAACTAAAATCAAAAAGTTCAAAAACATTTACCGAAAATATTTTTAATTTTTTTTTTTCAAAACAATTTTGGCAAAAAATACTAATTTTTTTTTCACAGTACACAAACGAACACAATCGAACACAACCTTACCTCCTCAAGGAAAGAACTTGATAATTCCTTCGCAGGAAATCAGCATACTTCGTGAGAGCATCCTGCGCATATTGTCTGCCCACAGTTCTTACTGATGCTGCTGCTAGTAAGTTTTCCAATGAACCGTGCTTTTTCAAGAGCTTGAGTGCAGTCTTTCGACCAAAACCAGGAACAACATGCTGAATGCCCGGAACTCCATCAACTTCATCACCCATTATGCATCCTAAAATATGATTTCATTCAAACAAGAGAAATGCAAAAAGTACATCAACGTCAGTGAGATCATGAACCTAATAGAGGTTTACTAATATGCAGAAAACGGTTATTTTCTCACTCGGAACTTCTTTGCTGCCTATCCAACAACTTGAATTCGATACAGAAGCACAAGACATTGGGTCTTGCTCAAAGAAATATCTTATACAAGCTTTTTGTTGGGTTATCTGTACAAAGAGATCTGAATGGGGAAGAGAGATACAAGTGCAGATGTATGCAGATGAAAGAAGCATGAAGTGCAAGCATTTTTGATCCAGAAAGGGGAAAAGAACTAAGAATACAATAAGCATTCCCAATTCAAACCTAATAATGGTAAAGCCACCGTATCAACCTGCCAGTCAATTACATATATGAATTTATAAATCAAATGGATAGAGATAAGAGACCATATAGCTTGTTCATCAGTTTCCATTCTTTTGTTAATCTGTTCTGTGATGGTCAATTACTTAACCCGTTTCATTGATGTGTTGATAGATCATAAAAGATGCTCAACCCACGGGCATCCAAATGGGAACGAGGCAATTTAAGAAACCAATAAGACACTTCTTTCTGTTCAATATGCATGATCATAAGGCTTGGAGATGTGAAATGTTTTATGGGAGAGAGAGGCAGTTTAAGATTCTATTATTAAGAGATGTTAAAGGCGGCTTGTGGGTTGAAGGAAACAATATCTTCCAAAAGGTGGGAGATTAACTTTTTAATCAAGAGCACCTCATGGAATTAATTTTAAGTCTCTGTTTCCTATCCATGTTTCAGTTGCCAAGACATTAGAGAATTTGTCGCATGATTTTCTTTAGGGAGCAACTGGGATGGTTTCAAATATCATTTCACAGATTGGGATACCATTAGCTATTCAAGAAAAGAAAGAGGCTTGGGGGTTCATAAGCTTTCTATTGTTTAAGTCATACTATGAAGTGTTGGTAGGCCAAATGAATGTTCTTTTTCCTTGGAAATGAGTTTGGGGATCTATGGCTCCTACTAAGATTTTTTTTTGGGGGGGGATGAAAGTTCATGTGAAGATTTTGACCATTGATAATGTGATTGGGAAGCAAATCCATGTCATGTCGATTGGTGTTGTTTGTGCAAGCATTATGGGAATACGTGAGTCAACTCCTTATTGCGAGGTGGTGTGAGAATTATGGTCCTTGATCCATTTTATGTTTGATTAGAAGTGGGTGTTCCCATGGAAAGCGGGAGTTCTCCTTTTCTCTTCGAAGGGAGGCCGTGTGGGGAAGAGAAGTAAGCCGTTGGTGTAGAACCAGAGAAGGGAAACCGAGAAAAGAGAAAGAAGAGATAAGTAGAAAATACGAAATGAAGGGAAGAAATTCTGCAGAGAGAAAGAAAAACACTCAAAATTCAATATGCAAATCGTGGGTCTCTTTATGTATACAATCGCATATATAAAGTTATATTCCTACCCAATAAGGAAATAGAAAAATTTGGAATTCAACCAATAAGGAAAACAAAATCAAAATCCTAATTAACTAAAATTGCTTGAAAATCATGAGATCCTCCTTCGCCTATAATAAGTGCGCCACCCAACTCCTCGGTCTCCATCAGGCGTCGTGTTGATGCCTTTGCTTTGATGTGGTTAGTGTGTGATGAACGCAATAGAAGAATTTTTCATAGAGCAAAGAGGAGCCTATTTTGAAGTTGAAGGATATCTTATTTACCTATAGTTGGTTATTTGGTGCTGAAGAGCTAACCCTTAAACAATTTTTCAATTTTGTAGAGACATTTAAAGAGTTATGATGTGTGGCTGAGATAGGTCTTTTTGTATATGGGGTGCACCCCTTGGCGATCCGTTATAAAATCTTTATTCATTTATGGAGGAGATGGGGGGTGGGGAGATAATTAAAAAAAAAACCTAGATAGCTCAGTAGTGAAATATGAATATAGCTAGTCACCAACGAAATCCATATACCACGTGTTAAAGTTCAGAAATGATATAGCTGATTACGAAAAGGAAATAGAAATAACCGTCCCAAACTTACTAAGACTCAAATCGGAGGATGGATCACAGTTGTACTGTGCTATATAGTGCTTTAGTGTGTAAAATGACCAACGGTCAAACTCAAGCATGGGCATAACGATTTGGACATCCTCAGAGATCAGTTGCTTGAAATCTTTATCAGGAGAGGCAATGACCACTCGGTATCCTCTTTGTAAAACTTCATCAACAAGTGTAGCCACGACATCATCTGCTTCATGACCTTCAATTTTTACAACCTGCATCGTTTTTCATTCTCACTATAGAACCTAGTGAAACGGAAATTTATAAAACTAAAAAATCAGAAGTCATCAACAATTCAGAATATTTAGTTTTGTTCTTCCAATAAGTTGACAGTAAGAGATGACTAAACAAAAACATTCCAGATGCTTGTGGAATGTTGAGAAGCCGGAAGCGTCACTTATTGACCAAAAAATTAATAGATGGACGAATAACAAAGACCAATAATGCACTCAGTTTCTGGAGTTGTGGCCAACTTGCTAGATTTGCACTAGACAAGGATGTCTAAAATCATTTCATGGCTAGAGAGGGGGAAAGACTTCCTTGATACATTACATAGAATAGTAGACAGGTACATCATATAGAGGCAGCAATGTGAGTCGCAAATTTATATCCACACTAGTGATGGCTCAACCCATTCAATTATATCTGATTTCTTTTGTCTTTTCCACAAATATATGCTGTTTGTGTTTGTGTGTGTTTGTGTCTCTGTTGGTTAAGGGTTATGCTAGAGAATACCAAATTAGGTTTTCTGTGAAATATTGAATCACCAAATTGCTTACAATATCGAACATGTGGTAATAAGTCATGTATTTAAATTCTAAAATTAAGTCAATCATATTAAGTGTACCGAACATTTGGAATGTGAAATGAGTTTGTCAAGCGAGAGTGTGAGTGAGAGGGAGGGGGAATAGACGGGAGTTAATATTAGTAAAATTATCTCAACCCTAATTTTTTATGGAGAGTCATCTTTAGTATTAATTGCAAAAGGTGAGTTTTTGACAGTACGATCTAACCTTAAATTGATCTACGTCGCTCTTTTTAAAATGTGTTAAGAGGAAAGAGAACATATTTTAAAAAAAGTGACTTTCCGACTGTAGGATCTAAACTTGAATTAGTCTCAACCGCTATTTTCAAAATTTGTTAAGAGGAGAGAAAGCACTTTTGAAAAGTGTGAGTTATTTCATTATTTACTAGTTATACTCGTACTTAAAGGCACTCAATCATCTAATTTAAGTAATTTAAAAGTAAAATGTAAAATAATATCAATAATTCAACAGTTAATTAATTAGTTAATTTTACCACACTCAATTAAAATTTTGACTTTGTTAATTTGCTAATTTATGGTGGTAAAAATAGATAAATAAAAAGAACATAAGAGAAAAGAGAGAACAAAATGAAAGACTAAAATTGTTTCATTTCAATGGTTAGATTTTTGACACCTATATAAATGTCACTTCAAAAGTTATATCCTATAAGCATGAATTACTTTGAATTGACACAATAAGATAGTTCCTTTGTTCAAAACTAGCATCTGAGCACACCAATGAGCGTGATACTCCATATATACATGCAAATACATCAGTAACTCTTTCTTTTCCCCTCAAACCAGAGAAGATTAATTGAAGCTGTTCTTCAAACAGTTAAAGAATCAATTCGGAATGTGAAGAAGTTTGTTACCTGAAGGGTGTGAATTGAATTTACGTGTTTATTTGTCGTTTCATGAGTAATTTTACATGTTTACCCTTTTGCTACTGAGAGACTTCACCAAAAAATTGTGTGACTCCCACTCTTCCTTATTATAATAGTATAGAGTCAATAGATATAGATATAATAAGAATTATGTACCCTTCACTCATTACACATCACTAGATTTATGTTGGAACTACTTTTATATAATCCATGTAAATGAAAAAGCACTCAGAAATTGTTTAAACTCCACCTGTTGCCAATATGTGTTCAAAATAATGGAAAGAAAAATTAAAACTTTGGATATTGGATTCTTATCAGTGTATAAATGTCTCCCTTTCTCCACTACCATGAGATGTTTTTAAGTTAGCAATTTCTCAAAATCAAACTTACTTATTCAACTAGACATGGAAAAGTCATTGTTCGAGTTAATAAAGACATGCTGTACCAAATCAACAGTTCTAACATCCTGAAACTTCAGATGCCAATATGAGGATCAGGGCTATCCATAATCCATAAGCTGCATCATAAAATGTAATAAGAACGTTCACTCACCGGCACATGTAATTTCTTGAGCACATCAATGACAACTTGGTGTGACCTCCAAACTGGACCTTTTGCAAATGTATGTGACACCGAGTAATATCTTGAAATTTTTCTCCTATGTGCCTTATATGAAGGTAATACTTGTCTCCGGTACTGATTACCTCCTTCCCCATCAATAACCTGCAACCAAATATTCCAGTTCAAAAAAAAAAACACACACACACACACACAGCTTTAAGTTGGGTTACCAAACGAGGCCTTTATATCTATTTTGTAAGTGCGTAAAGTTCATACAAACTTATAGCCTTGAATATAATAACCACAATGTTAGTGGAATCCCCATGTTTTAAAAACTCCTTATATGGGCACCAGATGATTAATCTAATAGCTTAAGATGATCATGTGCAGCATAACTTGGATATATATATATCATAAACAACAAGGATTTCATAAATCCATTGTTTTGGTATTTCGAGCATTTCTTAACGTGTATGTTAGTTAATCATTAGTATAATCTTTTTTAATCCACTGCAATGATTAGCCACATAATTGTTAAGCCTTTGTTTGGATGAAGATTTATTATTTTTCTTCGAATTTCTTTTCTTGTAAGGGTCTGTTTGATTGGGAAAAAACAAATGAAAAATGAAAATGGAAGAAAGCAAAGTGAAAGAAAGAAAATCTCAGCATTCATTTGATTAGGATAAAAATTTTACAAGAAAATGATAGAAGATTTTAAAATTTTAGTTTGCTAAACAAGAAAGTTGCAAAATACTTATTGTATTTATCTAAATTGCTCCTAAACATTTGAAACAAAAGTAAAATATTTGACTAAAACTTTTGGCAAATTTAACTTTCATCGGCATATTTTGCAAGAAACTAAAAGCCAAGTTTGTAAACTTAAAAGAGTCGTACACGAAACAAAAGAGTAGTACACAAAAATTTACTTTCAATGGAAATTAAACAATGAACAATGATTTTCTTTGCATTTTCTGGTCATTCTGTTAAACAAAAATTCTGATACTGTACTGTACAAACACGAGAAAAATAGAAACCGTAAAAGAAAAAATTGAAATTAAATTCTTACAAACAGACTCAAAATCGAAGTAATGCCGAAGATCGAGACTAGTGTTGAACACTATCTCCTTAAGATAGATTAATCCCCCACACCGGTGCAACGTCTATCTCCCAAAATACAATGATTACACCCAAAGAAGAAACACTTCAATTTTTTGATACAGCAAACCGACTTATTGTTTTGTACTCCCGAATTCTTAAATTTGCACACAATAAGAATGCAATGGAAGAAGGAATTGAATTGGATGCCAAAATAGTGCAGAAAGGTTGGAATTTATAGCCTTTGAAGCGCTCCGCGAGCGCCTTATTGTGGAAAATGACCGTTGGATTGGGTTAATGGCTAGTAACCAAATTTCAAAATTGAATTTCAAAAATTTTATTTAAATAAAAATCCAAATAAATTTTTTTCAAAAAATATAAGCTACTCGGATCCACCCACGACTTAGACCGGCTTGGGGGGCGCATGGGTAATATGGGTCGAACCCATCCTTGGATAGATCCTCTCCCATCCACAAAACTGAATACCCCCAAGAAACCCTCCCCTAATGTAACCTCAACTTATGTATACCCACAAAGTCCCTTGTAAACTTTCAATGTGGGATAAAAATGGTTTCTACCATTGAAACCCATGTTCAAGTAATGACTTTGAACATTGATTTATCATTAATCTCTTGTTGGGTTTTAGCAAATAAAAATACATCATTCATCTTCCCACGGAGAAGAATGAGTATCACCCGGACCTAACTCAAAAAACATATTGATCCCACATTTATTTTAGCCCAAAAATTACTAAAAATAAGAAATTAAAATCCCATTTTTAACACTTTCCACTAACTAAATCCATGAACCAAACATAGCAATGTTGTATCATTCTTCCTTTCTGATAATTCCCTATATCCATTTTCATTACTCTTCCATACCTCGAAAAATTTCAACCAAATTCCAACTACAGTGCACAAATTTTGAAGAACCAGAAGCCCTACAGACTGATCACGATAGAGAGCTTACAGCGATGACAGGGTCTGCGAGGCTGACTTGAGAGAAGAAAAGAGAAATCCAATGAGCAAATGATTGTAAGCTGGGGGTGCTTCCATTATAACAGAGAGGATTAACGTCCAAAAAGAACACCCTCTTCATCTTCTTCTTCCTTTCGTTTTCAGTGGGTTCTCTGATGTTACTAGAGTTGAAGTTGCCGGGTTGTATCAATTGCCCACCAACTGTTTGATTCAGGGACCCAGAAGATGAAGAATCAGCAATTACGGCTCTGAGTTTCCATAACTGCGTGGCGTTTGTTTTGCTCCTTTGATTGACTCGAATGGGTGAAAGAGATGAGGCAGTGGTAGTGGCGGCGCTGGTGGCGGCGGTGGGTAGGAGAGGACGAGGATTGATGAGCACCTGAGCGGCCACGACGGCAGCTTCGAACATGTCCACCATTGGTCGACGAAAGCGTTGATGTTTGTCTGTATTGCTATTTGCTATTACCTCATCCACTTCGGCCACATACGTTCCGGTTGAATAGTTTTTTTCTTTCTCTATTTCATTGAACCCTTGCTTGTGATACCCTTTGAAAAAGTTCAGCCTTTTTTAAAATAAAATAAATAAATTATTTAAAATAATTTATTTATTATAATTTTTTATTTCTTATTAAAATTTTAATATGGCTTTACTTGTCATTTTTAAGTTCTCGGGTTTGAAGTATTTGCACGACATTTTTTTTTATTATTGTTAATAGAGTTTACTTTTTTGTTTAGAATATTGTAGTCATTTTAATTTAAAAAATATTGTATTTGTGATATGTATAATTTTTTAAAAAATATAAAATAAAATAAATTAATAAATTTTTTAGAGATGCCAAAATTTATATTCTGCTTATAAAAAATAATTTTTTAGAGATACCAAACAAAAGCTATCTGAAGAAAGCAGCAGCCGAATACCTAAATAAATTGTATTTATTTTTTAAAAAAAAT
>JAULJZ010000021.1:4844169-4855875 GCA_032270985.1 Heliamphora pulchella | reverse complement strand
ACAACGGCAACCTCTCTTCTCTCTCCTCGGTGGTGGCGGTGGCAGCAAACCCAGAAGAGCAAGATTAGAGAGAAGCTCGACAAATTAATGGAATTGAGGTTCAGGGAGTTGGGTTAAAGAAATTGGGTTGGAGAATAGAGGAAGATTAGGTTTTAAGAAGAATTGAAGGTTCTGGGAGTGAAGATAAGGCTGGGGAAGAAGATTGGTGGAGTTGTCATTACTGTGAATGTCTTGCTTTCATCTTTCAATTCACATTCATTTCATGGTTTTGGAAAAAATAGAATTTGGGTTTTTTTGGGTTAATGATTAATTCTCTCTAAATTCGTTGTTCGTGGATCTTGATGGTGTTGATTCTTGCTGCAAAAGCAGGACTCAAGGTCGGAGACCAGTTAATCTACACCAGCAGTTTCTTTGGAGATGAACTTTGGCACACTGATAAGTTGGGATTTACTAAAACTGCCATCCAAGCAAAGCCAGACTCGTCTACTTTGTTGTTAGCAGGTTTTCTTTGCATACCTCTGTTGGAATGGAATTGGCTATTGGAATGGACTTGAAAAGGGCAAAGTTGGTATTTTTTATTTTTTTTAAGCTTACAGCATGTTTTTCTATTAAGTCAATTAACAGTGACTAATGAATGAACTAAAATGTGATTAATTTTTATAAAGTAAAAGAGTGTAATGTGATTTCTAAAAATAAAAAAATAAACAGTAATATATGATAAGAATGCAGAGAGTTTAAGTGTAATTTATCCTTTTAAAAATTTGACCATTTACTTTTTTGGGCCAATTCTGTGATTGATTTATGTATCCCTAAATTTACTATTCATCTGATGAAGAGGAATTGAAATAATTCGTAAAAAAGTTATTTAACTGTATATATGAACCTTGTCCCGTTTAGAATAATTGTTTATTTGTGTATTTATTTATTAAAAAATAAGCAAAAATAAAATAAACAAATTCTGTTTGGGATAATGGATTTGTTTTGACTTAATTACTTTGCATGCTTGTTTGGGATAAAATTGACTTATTAGTTTATTTATTGTTAGTGACTAAATTTATATAAATGTCTTTGTTTCGGTGATTGGTGTTGGGCTGAGCAATGAGTGAGGAGATTGAGGATATATTGGTCTTTTGCGTTGAGATTGGAGTTTGGGCTTTAGAGCTAAGATCGAAGTTTGGGTCTTAAGCAAAAAGAATGCCAAATAAGTTTGTTCACACTTAGTTTATTGATTTATTAGTTTATTAGTTTATTGATAGTCCAAACAAATGTAGCTTATTGAATTGCTTATATATAAAGAAGCAAGTGAGCCTAAATAGGGATGTCTTGGTATAGTTTGTGGCCTGAGTCTCCTTTTGTATAGATAGAGCTTTCTCGCCTATATTAATCTATCTTATTAAATTTGTTGTGAGCTTTGATATAGTTATTCTGCAAATTTTCCTATATCAATAAAATTATGTACATATAGGTATATATAAAAAAATATCAAATCTCATCATATTTACTTTATATAATTTCTAAAATCTAATCGAAATTTGTTCTTTTTCAATAATCTTTTTATAGACGTTTATTTATTTGTTAGCAAATATTTGCTTGTTATCTTATAATTTGTTTTGAGCATAAATTTTTGGTTTACAAAATGAAAAAATTAAAACGTAGTAATAAATATTTGAGCTGTGAGCAAGGACGGCCTAATGATTTCGGGGGCTTAGGCAAGATATTAAATGAAGGTTTTTTATATTTAATTTTTATTTTTATTATATTTTATTTTTTTACTTTTTCAAATGCAAAAATTTGATTATATTTACATAATCATGTTTTTTAACATATCTTTTTCAAATATTAATGTTAACCTGAAATTGTTAACAATATTCTATAAACAATGTATAGTTTTTAGAAAGAATCTAATTTTTTTAATATAATTTAGTACATCAATTAGCTTCTTTTTTCTTCTTCAATTAGTATAACTTCTTTTAAATTTTTAATTCTAAAATTAATTATAATTAATTAATATCACTAAAGATATCGTATTTCAAAAAAAACATTCAAAACCAAAGACAATTGTTTCTAGACTATCATCACCTAGTATTTTTAATTTTTCAAAATTAAATAAAAAACTAAAAATATCTTTTTATATTTAAAATTGTTTGATCCTATTCTCAGTTGAAGAAATTGTACGATTACTATATATGAAAACAAATTAATTCTAAAAGATTCTTAAAAGATCTGTTATGCTTTTCCTTTGAGGCTCCATTTGTTTCAACGAAAAGTATTTTCTAAAAAATATTTTTTGTATTTTTTTATATTTGTTACAACAAAAATTAAAAGTTAACGAAAAATAATTTTCAAGTTAATAAAAAATAATTTAATTTTGGTGGAAAACGTTTTTTACTTTTTTAAGGCGGAAAACATTTTTCATTATTAGTATCGCACCATCCCAACACAATCATTCTACTACCAGCACCACCAATTTTGGATTCAGAGAATCGAGGGTCGAGAGGTTCAAGTTCCTGGAAGCCTGAGGTCCCGGGAGTCCGAGAGTCCAAGTGCTCTAGGGTCTCGAAGGTTTGGGGGTCAAAAGGTCTAGAGGTCCAAGAGTCTGGGGTCTTAGAAATTTGGGGTTCGGGGGTTCTGGGTCTTGGGGTTCAGGGTCTCGGGGGTTCAGCGGTCAGGCGTCCCAGGGATTTGGGATCCAAGGTCCCGGGGGTCTAGGGTCTCGGGGTCCCAAGGGTCTGGGACGCCCGGTACCTGAGGATCTAGGGTCCCGAGTGTTCGTGATCAAAGGGGTACGAAGGTCCTAGGGTCCTAGAGATCTTAGGGGTCCAAGGTTTCAAGGGTTCGGGTCCCAGTTGTTTGTGGTCCCTGGAATTCGGGGTCCCAGGTGTATGTAGTCCAGTAGGTCCGGGTGTTAGAGGCAAGATTACCAAGATTTTTGTTTTTGCAAACGATTAACGAAAAAAATTAATTAGACGGGCAAATGCCAAAACGGGCTCTAGATAAAACTTTTGATGACGAACGATCAAAATAAAATCGGTGCATCCGAAATTAATTTAGAAGAATACCTTTTTATCAGTTAAATCTTCAACAACGATTTTAATTCGAGTTGAAACTCCTGTCAGATCTTCTATTGTATTTTCTTATGTGATTCCCGGATATAGTGTGGGTTATAATCCTCCGAAAACTCGTACCTGCAGAATCATGACTGTTTTAATCTTAGAAGACAAGTTATAAAACTGGTTCAGTCTACCCGCATATTTATAAGGTTACACTAGGGACCTAGAGAGTAATTATGAGTAAGACTTCTAGTAGAATATAGACACGTATCAACAGTTTCTGTAATTAAGCAAACTTCATAGCGGTATTTGCAATTATGAAAAATTAGCAACGATTTTTTCAATTTCCATAAAATACTAAATTACAGTTCACACCACTAAAGAACTATAATTGTACTCTGACCTATAATCTCAAGACCATATACCATTGAGCTCTTGTTATTAAATGCTTACCATTTCTTCCAATGTTAAGATTTTCGATACCCGCCAATTAAATTTAATTAATGATAATTTAATTTAATTGACATCTTGATATTATTTAAGTCATTTTACTTAATTTATTTGATCGCCGGATAATCAAATTTACCTGCCGGGTTTGACCCGGTCAAAACTTATCAGCTTCCTTAAGGGGGTATCGTCAATCCCGATCTTTCGAAACGTGAATTTCGTCAATAATTAATATTTGCCATATAAATAATACCGCTATCTAACTCACCGGGAATATAAACGCATATAAGATCGCACTCTCTAATGAATCAAAATAACGAATATTAAATATATACAAATAAATAATTATTTCAGGATTAAGAGGATAAGCACTATTCATAACAATCTTGAGGTGCGAATTAATTTATATAATTAGTATAAAATTAATTATCCTAAATGTTCCGTTCAATACACACAAAGTGTACTAGCACAGAGAGTCGAAACAATAGACGATACTATTATCTGTTCATTGTAATCAAGATAGATCTACTAAAATTCTGTATTACAGTCATACCGATAGTATGTCCATTTTCATCTAAATTATGAATATAAAACTTATATTCTACAAGAATCTAAAATCTGATCTTCTGTGTACAAACCGTACTCTACATACCAGATTAAATACTATACAGAATATTGAACATCTATGCGTAATATTAAAGAAATGATACACATACATTACTTATAAAAATTCTCATAAAATAAAAAATTAATTTTATTAAAATAAAACTAAATACTAAAAATATGATTTTTAGTATATCAACCATAACACCGGGATCTCGGGCATTTGTGGTCCCGGGGTTTGAGGTTCTGTTGTCCCAGGGGTCTTGGGTGTCCATGGTTCCGAGGCTTTGGGATTCTGGGGTCTAGAAATCCAGGGATCTAATTAAGGCCGCGGGGATCCTAGGGGTCCTAGGATCTAGATCTGGGTCCAGCATCTCAGGGATCTTGGATTCCAAGTAATTATCTAATTATTTTTTTAGTAATTTTATTTTTTATATATTGTCTTGCTTAATAAGATAGTGACACTGGGATAAAATAGTGACACTGAGATTGTCCAATTATTAACTATTAGAAATTATGAGTTATGAAATATTAATGATTTTTTATGAAAGTCAAACAATAAAAAATACTTTCTGAAAAATATTTCATATCACAACCAAAACACAAAAAATGTTTTCCATGGAAACCATTTTTTGTAGGAAAGTATTTTTAACCCAAACAAACGGGCCTAAATGCCAAATTTTTTTTTATCAAGAGTTTGTTTTACATTATATTTTCTGTTTTAATATTTTAGTCTATAAAATTTTTAAAACTTGATTAAATGATGTCTAATCGATTTTATTTGTAGGCCTAACAAATAATATATATATTTTTAATTTTTGTTAATAGAATTTCTTTTAAAGCTTCTATATAATAACATATATTATAAAGGACTTAATAAATTCGGAGACCCTTATTATTTTTAGAGTTTTTGGTTGACAATTGCTTAATTCGCCAAAGAAATGAATCACAATTTTATCGTGAGGTTGAAGCCTAAAAATAAACCTTATTTTTGAGTAGAAAGAAGAACAAGCTTAGAGCTCAAGGCGAAAGCAAACATTAAGCCCCAAAAAAGAAAGAAGAAGGCTAAAGATTTTGTGGATTGAGCAATTATGATCCAAAAAGTATGAGTTATTTTGCAAAATACCACAAAGTCATAGCAACACAATATAAGAATAAAAATTGATTTTCACACTTCACTTTTATTTAAGCACATTACAATTTTTGTCTTTAATAGGTATAAATATCATCCTCGATCTTGGCGGAGTAAGCTTGTGGAGAAAGGGAGTTGATTGTTTCCCATTTCATTAGCTTTTATTTAGTTTTTGTTTGGCTATTAATTTTAAGTTAATTTAAAATTGAATTTTTGATTTTTAATTTAAAATTTAAAAATTTAAAAATTTTGTTTTTTAACCATCAATTTTTAGCACATTTATTTTTAAACTTTTTGACTTTTCTCATAAAAATTTTTAATTTTATTTTTTTATATATAAAATTTCACAAAATTTAACCAAACAATTATACCGAGCTCATGTAGGCTGAATAGCAACTATAAAATTTCACATTGAGTTTATGTAACTTTTTTGGTAGCTTAAAAATTATTATTTTTTTAACAAAATAAATTTTTTAATTTTTTAATTTTTTAATTTAAAATAATTTAAAATTAAAAAATAAATTTAAAATCAAATTACCAAACGTACTCTGTGTCAATTCAGGCTGTACTTAAATTATTACATCTACTCAAAGCAGTCAATGTCATCATATCCTTTTCAAGTGTTCAATGTCATTAGTTTGCTGAGGATTGATATGCTCATGAATACTGAATTGCTACTGTGAATTGTTACTTGTTTTGTTGCTGGTTATTCCGTATTTGTTTCCTTCGACTCAAATCAATGTTAAACTTCAACTAAGTTATGTTATAGAAAGTGGATTCTTAATTTTTTTTTTCTCCTGTTGACAAAGTATTAATTCAACACCCATTAGTGAGATTTTGAAAAGAGTTGCTATGTGAAAAGAATAATACAATGAAAGTTGTAAGTTGTGTACGGAAAAAGTTATTATCTATCGTTGGCCTTTATGATAGAATCATTCGGGATCATGGGATGCAATGATTTAAACTTTAACCTTCAGCATAGTTCCACAAATTGAGTCCGCTTATCTCCAACTTGTGAACTTAGCTAAAAATAGAGTTTCAATCGTGACACAGTAGCCAGGATTTTCATTTCCATAGTGCATAAATTACAAAAGACCAACCAGGATGGGGACAGAACTAAGTTAGAACACCCTGGAAGCAAAGTCAAACAAATATGTTTCATGTAATTACAGACAAAACTTCCTCGAAACAGGAATTCAAATTCTGATCCGCTTGATGCAGAAGCTAAAACATGATCAAATAATACACGGGAGTAATAGGTCAATTCCAACACCGTATTTATACATCCAAAATCTGGTTGCATACATACATATATATATTATACATGGAAATGGAAAATAATTATACCTTACATGCAGGTTGAATTCTAAAACCAGTTCCCTTTCTATCTTGCATGGCAACGATGCTTTCATTCTATATCTAACATAATATATAATAGTATGTAACCAAAACTCAGATTTCATTCTGATGATTTTCTCATCCCACAAGTCTAGGTATATCTTGCATTGAAGAGCATTTGGAGAATGCTCCTAATCTTGGGCCTTTGTGCCGGTGAGACACTAACGCAAGCTAGAGCAACCTCCAAAACTGCAAGCATCTGGTCTTTAACTGCAGGTGATGTTCTGCTTATACTGAAATCAAGAATGTGATCCAATCTATCTTTTTGCTTCATTGAATTGCTCAACACCCACTTGGCTAACTCAGTTCCCTCGCTAACTGCAGGTTTTCCTGTCAGCAATTCCAGCAGAATGACCCCAAAGCTATAAACGTTCCCTGCCATTGTCACCCTCATTGTGTAGGCATATTCTGAAAATCCAAGGAAGCAAAAACATTAGAAGCTTTGGGGCAGTGATATCAAATCGAGATACAGTATCGTTTTTTTTTTTTTGAATCGTGTCATACCCTATCGAGTATCATAATATATTTTAACATATTTTAAAATAGATCACAAAATAGATTACAAAACTAAATGTTTATTTATTAAAACGCCAATACCGTACAAAAACAAATCACTAAACAATGTTAATTAGTGAAAAACATTCGAATCACTACCTAACACATGAAATACAACAAAGATAATGACTAAAAGCAATATTATAATTTGGATCAAATTTATCATATAATATTTTCTCTGTTTTGTTATAACACATTGTTGTGTTAAAATTCTAATGTATGATACATTTTCGAGTTCAAACTCAAAAATTGATATGAAACTAACACTCCCGGAGAGAGCAGATGCTGTTAGTACTGATCTGAAACAAATTAGCATTTTATGATTCAAGGGTGATAGCATCATAGGAAACTATCCAGGAAAGAGCGGATACTGTTAACAGTGCTGATGTGAAACAAATTAGCATTTTATGATTCAAAGGTTATAACATCATATGCAATAGAGCCGGCAAGGTTATTGAGTGCATCACCTGGAGGAATATAGCCAACAGAGCCGGCAACTGCAGAAAGGCTGCTGGTGCTCTTCGTAGGATCAATGACCTTGCAGAGCTCAATATCTCCAACCTGAGGCTCCTTCAGGGTTTTCAGCAGAATGCTTTTGCTCGATAGGTCGAGGAGAAGGACCGGATCAGAAGCGCACTTGTGTAGAAATGCCAAACCCTGAGCTACTCCGATTGCTATACTGTACCGACTTGCCCAGTCCAAAGCTTCTCCCAAGCCCCTGTGAAGTACATCAAAAAGGGTACCCTTTTCTGCAAACTCATAGAAGATGTAAGCACTATCAAGAGTCAAGACATAGGCCAGAGGAGTCATGACATTCGAATTGTTCAACTTCCCCAGAGCTTCGAGCTCTTTGCCGAACTTCTCCCGGTTACCCAATTGGAATATTTTGTCACTCCAGTTAAGCTTCTTGACAAAATAGCTTATACCAGAAGGCATGATGGCTTTGTAGTACGTCGAGAACCGAGTCTTCAAAACAACGTTTGTTGGGTCAGTCACTACTTCCATTGCCTTGGGGAAGTCAATATTAGATCTGTGAATGCCATTTGCAGTCAACAGATTACCCTGGATGACCTGGGGTTGAGAAAAGTCTTCCTCAGATCGTATCTGCTCATCGTTAATCCTGCAAAACCGTCTGGAAATCGACACAGCAACTATTGTTACTACGAGAACCAGGGCACTGGCAGCAACAGCAATGCCAACAATAACTCCGACAGTGGCCGTCTTGCTATTTTTTTGATATGTCGATGGAGGGTTCGATTTTGTCGTGTTTATGAGATCCTTGTTCCCGGTTACATCAATCAAAACGTATGGAGGAAACTCAGGAATCACTCCAGAGAGCAGATTGTTGGAAAGCACCAATTGTGTCAAGCTTCCCATTTTAGCCAGAGAGTCTGGAATCCCCCCTGAAAATCTGTTGTTGGACAGGTCCAAAACTTCCAATCCAGTCAATCTTGACAGGATTTCCGGTATAGGTCCTTCAAATAAATTGCTGCTTAAATTTAGAGCTATCTGCAAATTCGGTGGCATTGACAGAATCTTCCCGCTGAGTTCATTCTTCCCGAGTTGGAGTTCAAAAAGTGAACTCAAGTTACTAATAGAATCAGGTATTGAACCACTGAGATTGTTGCCTCGCAAGTCCAAGTTCGTGAGGTTCTGCAACCTTGAGATGGAAGAAGGTATCGAACCGTTCAGCGAATTCCAGCTGATATTCAGTTTCCGCAATCCTTGTAATTGGGTAATTTGAACTGGGATTTCCCCAACCAAATTGTTGTTTTGAAGCTTCAGTTCCTGAAGATTACTGAGATTACCCAACTCTGCCGGTAAAAAGCCTGTGAACTTGTTCTTAGCAAGATTCAAAAGTGCTAAACTCTTACAGGAACCCAATTCAGGAGGTATTGATCCAGTCAAGCCATTGCTGTCCAGCTCCAAATAGGTCAAAGTTGAAAGGCTTCCAAAGGATGAAGATGGGATTGTCCCATTCAAAAGATTGTTTCCTAATCTCAATCTCACCAAGCTCGGAGACATATTCGCAGGTACATACCCATCTATTGAATTGTAAGATAAATCCACATACTGCAAATTTGTTGGGGATAAAAGGTCCCCGGGAATCGACTCACTTAACTGATTATAACTAAGGTCCAAATTCCTTAGATAATTTGTAACCCCAGGTGGAATAACACCAGAAAATGAGTTCTGATTCGCGGCGAATCGGGATAGATTTTGGAAACTTGAAAGGAATTGTGGGATTCCACCACTCAAATTATTGGCAGACAGAATCAACAATTCAAGCTTGGAAAGCTCTGTAAATCTATCAGGAATAGACCCAGAAAGCCTATTTACACTAAGATCAATCGCAATCAGATTCGAATAATTAGCAATCTCTTCAGGGATTTTACCTCCAAAGCGGTTGACAGAAAGCCAGAGTCCCTCTAAAACCATGGATTTCCCAAGGTGGGTAGGAAGAGAGCCACTGAACTGGTTGTAACCAAGGTTAAGATTCTTGAGGCTAACCAACCCATCAAGCTGCAAATCAACGGCTCCACCCAAAAAATTATGAGACAAATCCAAGAACTCCAACTTCAAAAACCCATCAAAACTTGGTAAAGAACCAACCAAGCTGTTCCTACTGAAATTCAATCCTTTCAACCCACCAATCTTTCCACAATCAGCCATGAACCCACTAGGGATTGAGCTCAGGTGATTGTTAGATAGATCGAGGGTCTCTAATGTATCAATCTGGCAAAGAACGGGAAGGAAATCAGAAGCAGAGAGGGAGAAGAATGGGAGAGAGATTTGGGTGATGGAGGAAGAGTTGTTGCTGTTGTTGTTGGTAGAACTGCATGTGATTCCCTTCCATGAACATGGATTTGGGTCTCTGGTGAAATTCCAGGGGAAAGAAGAGTGAGACGTATTGTTCTGGAGAAGCTCGTAGAGCTTGATCATGGTGGTTCTCTGGGTTGAAGGAAGTTCAGAGAACACCAAGGGGAAGAAGAAGAAGAATGAAAAGTAGGAGGAGGAGAGGAAAGATGTGAATCGAAGGTACCTTTTCATGGTGGATTGTGATGTGGAGAATCGAAATAATCGTTCAGCACCCAGCGATCTTCATATAGGAGTGAATATATATATATATGTATGTATTGAATGTGAATATATATTCTGTTTGTTTGAAATGGGTAAAGAAAAGACAGAGAGGATTGTGATGAATGATTTGTGAGGAAGGAGGCAAAGAGGAAGAGATGATAAAGAGAAGAACAGAAAATGTGAGGATTTCGACAGAGGAAGAGAGAGAGAAGAGAGTGTTGGGGAGCGTGATGTTGGGGGTGAGTTGACTGGACTCATTGAGTGCCAAAAGACCTGACTGACAACAGTTTTTCTTTTCGGCGATGCTTTTCTCGGAAGGAATTGGACAGTGAAGTTGAATTTTATTTAAATTTAGAATTATTTTATTTTGATAATTTAAATTATTTATTTTATTATTTTAAATATATATATATATATATATATATATATGTGTTATTATTGTAAAAAAATTGAGTTAATTAAATATTAATAAATAACTTAACAAATTACATTTGTGTTAATAAAAATAAATTGTAATTATTATTTTATTATTTATTTTATTAAAATATATATAATTTGTTAAGATAATTATTAATATTTAATTAATTAAATTTCTTTATATTAATAATATATATAATTAAAATAATAAAATAAATTATTTAAATTATTAAAATAAATTCATTTTAAACATTAAAAAAAAAAATTCGATGAATCGATCGAATTTGCATGAGTGACTCGAGACAAGTCCATCTTTTGTTTTTCTAAACATTGATCTTGACTTTGACTGTCAATCAACGGTGGCAAACGAAGTTTTTTATTTTTTATCTACAAAAAACGTAAAAATATTATGACTTTATTTGGAGTTGTTTGTTTATTTTGTTTAGTTAATTTAGCTTATGTTTGGACCAAAAAAAGTTTTATATTTTTGTTTTTTGAGTTTTTTTAATAAAAAAATTTTGAAAAGTATGTCCGGATAAATTTGTTAAAAAATCACTAAAGGCAAAAACATCTTTAAAAAAAATCCAAAAAGCCTTTTAAATTGACTTTTTCCGTTTTATATGAATTTTTATTAGGTTTTGATCAAAAAAAATTTTACTTTTTTATTTTATTTTGATAAGAGAAATGTAAAAAATTCACGTATTTAGACTAATACTGAAAATATTTATTAAATACAAAAAATAGATGCAAAAAAAATTAGTCAAAAAACAAGCTTATTATACTTTTCGACTCCTTTTATTAGGATGAGTAGAAAAAATAAAAGAAATTAACCAAAACATAAAAAATTTATAAAAGACAAAAAAGTCAAAATAAACTAATAAGTCAAATTTTATATTGTTTATTTTTATCTTTAGTAATTTTTTTTATTTTTTAATAAAAAAAAATTTACTTTTGCAGTTCATCTCATCGAAGTCGTTCAAAAAAAAAAAAAAAAATTAGGTAAAAAATTAAAAAAAAAAAAAA
>JAULJZ010000021.1:4813454-4829658 GCA_032270985.1 Heliamphora pulchella | reverse complement strand
TATTTATATATTTATTTTCTTTTTAACTTAGATCATTTTATTAAACTCTAAAAATTTATAAAGTTATATTTTGTAAAACTATTTTATTTAATTTATCTTAAATTTTAATTAGCAAAATTTCGTTTGTTTTTCATAAATAATTTCTTTTCAAAAAATTTATAAAATTTTACTCATTACACTTTGTTTTTGAAATCACATTTAAATTACTATTTTATTAATTATAGTGGTAAAATAATATCTTTATTACCCATTTTTTTCTTTTTTTAAAAACTAATATTATTTTGTTATGTTAAAGACAGTTAATTAATTTAGTTTGTAAAATAATGAGTTTTTAACCATTATAAAAAATTGTTATCATTTTTAATTTAAAAACTGGTTTTCATAAAAAAAACTTTTTAACTTTTAAAACTTTTAGTATAAGCTATTTTTTGTATAACAACTAATTAAACTCCATATTATTATTATTATTATTATTATTATTATTATTATTACAAGATAACAACTTAGAAATAAATTGATTTATAAAAACAGCAACCAAACAGAACTTAATATAATTAAAACATAACAAACAAACATAAATTAAACAATAAGCCCAAAAATAACCTAACCAAACAAGGCTTAACCAACAAAAACCAACCCAGCAGAACCCAAAACACGCTAAACCAAAAAAAAAAACCAACCGTGCTATCGAACCCAAAACATGGGGTTTTAGGGCTCACCGGAGGTGCCGACGGGGGTTGCCGGTGGCTTCCGGTGGTGGCGGAAGAAGGTTCCGAGAAAGAGAGAGAGAGACGCAAACCAGAGAGAAAAGTGATGGATAGCGGTGACGGTGGGCAACGTCGATGGGCGGCGGCGGCGTCTGGGGTGACGTCGGTGGTCGTCGGTGGTCGTCAGCGCCGATGGTGGCTAAAGGAGGCGTCGGAGCTAAGCACGGGTTTGTCGTACACTCTTCCTCTTTTTCTCTCTGTTTCTTCCTTTGCACAAAAACATCCCAAAACCCTTGATATTTATACACACATTAGACGCTCCAACCTAACTCTATTTTTGGTTACGAAATCAAAATTTTCTATCACAGAAGCTTCTTCAGCGCCCCTTGATTCCTCTTTCAACGCCATTAATTGAATAATTTTTCCATTTAATGCCAATACACACACAATCAGTTCCTTTCCTTACAGATTTTCAGTCAAAGGTTTTGTGTATGTATTATTTTTAATTTATTTTTATTTTAATTAATTAATTAATTTATTTATTATTATTTTTTTTTGGGATATTACATCCTATATATTAATTATTCCTCAGCTACATAGCTTTTATTTCTTTCCCTAATTTTCAGTGTAATTTTTTTGTATTTTCTTAAACATTACTAATCGGTAAAAATAAAGTAATATATATATATATATATATATATATATGAGCAAAAGAGGCATACACCTTTGCTTGCAAAGTGGAAAACACCTGGCATTTCACCAAAACCTTCAAAAGTTAGATCTCTATGCATTGGTATAATTATAACAGATATTGTCTTATCCTTCAAATCCTTGGCGTTGAGAGGCCTAGCACCCTCACGGGAAGTAAGACACCGCACCTTACACTTTTGCTTTTTTTTTAACATCTATGACTTGTACCAAAAGGAAATTATCACCATTACCATAGTTCACACTGTTCAACAGAAGTGCTATGTAAATCGAACAGCACTCAAGAAATACGAAAACATGCTCAATGAGCAGTACAAAAAAAAAGCATTTTTTTCACAACCATAAACACATGGAAAGAAAATGTCAAACGCAGTGAAAGAAAAAAAGTATTACCGTTTTGCCCATAGGTGTTCTCAAGCGATCTGAATTTCCAAAGATGCAAGAAATCACAGCAATGTGGCAACTACTTGCGTATTTTGCATCATCTTCTGCCAGGTCAAACCCTGTACCTTTCACAAAACCACAATTTATTTGTTGGTCTTGTGCAATAAATGATTCTTCCCGTTGTATTAAACTCTGGTGCCCAGCAAATCGGGGGCCCCATTGTTCTTGTCCATCAGGCTTCTCTTCTACTTCTGTATACTGCAAGGAAAATCTTGCAAATTTTCGACTTTCTAAAGGCTCTACAAGCTGTGTGGTAGAATTTAAAAACTTCATCTCACAAGAACCTGAAATATTATCACCAATTTCAGGCAAAAAACTAAATTGAGAAAAAGGGAACAACCAAATGGATCCGTTGAAAACACCAACTAGATCCCTACATTTGAAATTCACATAACAAAAACCCTAATGTATACAGGGGTTGCAACCTAGAATACGTAAATAATCATCAAGAGCCAAACATATGAAGAACATGTGTATACGAATTGTGAGACGTTCAAATTAGGTTTTTCATCTAACTTGAAAAAATCAAGAGTATAAGCTTTCTATTTTAAAAAAAAAAACACTGATTAGAAAAGCGCCAAAAAGGAGTGAAACCTCAGCAGTTAACAACCCCAATGACATATCATATGGATTATAAATTTCTCGACAAATCAAGGATTACATAAAATGGAAACTTGCACATGAAAACTTTATATGCAGTGGTAGTCAAACCATGTACTGCTGCAGCTATTGAAATCTGCAGCTGTCTGTAGAGGATGCATCTCATCATGTCCTCAAATATAAACTTAAATTCAGGCAGGGAGGAGGGAGAATGGGTGATGCAGTAAAAAGTGCTTTAATATCTTGGTTCCGGAATTAAATGGAAATAATTTTCGAAAATGTCAAATAAAAAACTTCTACGTATATAAAAAATAAGCATTACACTTTTTCATATCTGTTCCGAAAACAAATGTTAATAATATTCAACTAGAGTAAAAAAAGTATATATCAAATAAAAACTTCTTAATAAATAAAAAATAGGCATTAGAGGTCAAGCCTATGTTCGAAATAATGAATCTCACATCTTGCCTTCCACTAATTAAATACCCCCCATAATCAATGAAGATCATAAGTAATCTACATTTTCATTTTTAAAAATGATATTTTTTCCAATTTTCATGTAAAGAGAACCAAATAACTAAAACTATAGTAAAAAGGAAATTTCTGTGAATGTTTAAGAGACCAAATTCGGTAGTAGCGAGTGAGATCATGGCCTTCAAGCATGAGCAGTATACGCATCCTGAATTACTCACTCTTCGACAGATCCAAAACTCCAAGGAATAATAAGGAGTGCGAGATCAATAATCAACATTATACCATTCAAACTGGTGGAAGATGAATCTAGATAATGGTCCATCTCAGATATGGAAACCATATGTATCATCCCACCCATAACACAGTCGTCACACATGGCATGTATTTTAAACAGGTATGCATCGGTCCCAAATTTGTACATGACCTTTACAAGGCAAGTAGGCAACTTCCCCAAGACCATGTAATGTAACTGTGAAATATATGGTTGGGATATTTTCCCATTGTTAGAATATTGGGATATTTTCCCAACCATATATTCTCGCAGTAACGTCTCAAAGACAATTGCATATCTAATCCAACGTTACCAAATCATGTAATAAGTATGATGCTTTAAAGGCTTTATCGCTCCTATATACACAATCAACAACTTCAAAACTGTTCTATGCAAAGTCTATCTTTTAAATTATGCTAACTTTCAATGTAAGGTGCATTGGCATGCCTACTTGACTAACTTTGTTTCACAAGTATGTCAACTACCTCAACCAACTAGTTCACTTCATTCTTTCCAAAACCTCTAGGATTGTGGATCATTACCTCAAAACCTCCTATTGAAGTCATTTGAATGTTGATCTTTCGGCCTATAGCTTAATTGACCACCTTCTAGATTATTACAATCCACCCCGATTTGAGGGTTGCACATCCTTGTATGGAGCTAACTTAAACTCATCAAGCATTACCCCTATAGTCCCAAGCCATTTATAAATGTATAATCCTTAAAAGGAAACATTTTGCACCACAATTTAATGTAATATCTCAAATACAATACACATAAGATACAACTACCCGAGCCATACAATAACAGTGCTTGAAATATTTTTTATCGCACTTATATGAGCAATTAACAATGTTAAGACTACTGTATATGAAGTATTTTAATATTATATTAACTTTTGATGTGAAATAGATTAGCGTACCTGTTTGATCAATTTTATTTGACAACCCCCTCAAATACCTCACTTCACTCTTTTCTAAAGTCTTTAGGATTGTTAGATCATTGTCAAATGCTCCCTATTAGAATAGTTGGAATCTTGTTGTTTCTAGTTGTTATATAACCTAATGACATGTTTCACAGTATATAAGTAGGGAACAAAACTCTAGAATACCCTAATTATCAATAATAACTAAACTATCCTCTAGCTACATATAAAATAACTAAAATACACTCACACCCCTTTCAAACTCATGATGCGAGCCCGGGGAGCAACGCAAGTTTGGCAGCAAGAACCAAAAGCGAGCAACAGTGTAAGTTTGTCATTAGCTTGGTGGGTTGGGTCACAAAGATAGCTATGTTAGTTTTCAAACAATCATGCTTTGATACCATGATACAAATGACTAAGAGAAACCAAATATTATTGGATAAACAAAAGGCTTAACATCTAATGACATGTTACACAATATATAAATAGAAAGCAAAACCCTAGGAAACCCTAATTAGCAATAATGACTAAACTACCCTTTAGCTACACATAAAATAACTAAAATATGCTCTCACAATTGGTGGTCTTTCTAGTTGTTATATAACCTAATTGGGCAGTTTATAGGGTGATGCACCATAAATCTTGCATTCACAAAGGTTTGATTTCTTTTACCAAAGTCAAATATTTGGAACTAAGAGGTACGCCCTTCATTAATGTGCCAATAGTAAGCCGTTGCCTCCAGGAATACGTGGTGGATTTTGGACCACCACAACATGGGAAACTCTTTTGTTTTTCACTCTTTTTCTATTTCTTTCTCTAATCTTATTCCTTTTTTGCTCTTAGTCTCTTCTAGACAAATATCCTCTATTGCATTGTTTTTATGAAAAAAAAAAGATGCTTTCCTCTATTGTATTCTCATCCATTGCCAAAAAAGTTTTTCTTGTGATCTTTAAAATCTCAGGATTAAAAAATCCATGTCTACATAGTTATATCTGGAAAAGTGTCACAAACTATATAATCCAACTAGAATAAACAAACGTGAGCAGTTTTTTCAATGTGGTCTGAAGAAAATTCATGTCAATTTATATATTACAAGTACCTACTTTGTCAAGGAAAAGAACACAAAGTTTATTCCACAGCGCAGACTACTAAAATTTCACATTCACAAGCACACAAAAAACCATCCATCAAGCTCAGTTACATGAATGATAATAATAATAATTCACATTTATCTTATCTTTCTTTATTAATCTCTCTTATTTGTTCAGCAACATAAAAGGAGAACTTGAGCACCTAACACCGGGCTTAAGCGGCTAACTTGCTACCATTTGAAGTAATGAAGGGATGAAGGGAGAGAGAAAATGCCAACGCCATAGGTCACATTACTCCCACAAAGAGACTCATGTTCGAGTTTCTAGAGCTTACCTATAAAAAAATAATCCAAAGATCACATAAAATTATAAATTACTTTTAGGGCCATTTAATTTGCCAGTGACAAATCTCATAAGGTTCTTAACTGAATAGCATTTGTGTTCCATTTTTTCAATTGTCTTTCTTCAGAGGAAAAAAAAAAGGTAGGAAATTAAATGGGTATAAAAATTTGGTCAATTTACAAACATCAAAATAAATACTTAGAACAAAGAAAAGAAAGCAATGAAGCTTCACTTGGGGAAAGAATTAGTTCATTTAATCTTTTTTTTTTTCCATTAAGAAAAAGTGAGAATAAGTCACTTAACCAGAAAACACAGCATGCCGTCATAGTAACAAGAGAAGAGAAACGATAAAAATTATGGAAACAAAGGAAGCACATGTGATCACTACGAAAGCTGTAAATGATTACCAGAAAATTTCCGTCGCTTAGGCTTCTTTTTAGAATTTGAATGCCTTTCAGAAGTAGACCCTCTAGCAGATTGATGGTTATGAACACTTCCATGTCTGGATTTGGTGTTGATTTTATCAGAACGTCGAGAATTTAAAGAAGAATTTTCATCAGAAAAACCAGTAGAAGCTTCTTCCGCCTCCTCTTCAATATTCTGGTCTTTGGTTTCTGTATCAAGGGCATCAGAGGAATCTTTGTGATCCACATTATCCAAACTTGCTACATCCAAATTCTGGCTATTGTCATGTCCAACATCATCATATTCTTCCGCTTGGTCATCACGCAAATCAATATCATCATCGTACCCATCATCAGCATCAACTTCCTCATTCTGAAGCACCAAATGTTCATTATTATGGAGCTGGTCTTTATTGCTGTGTTCCTCTCGTGATTTCCCACCATTCTTCAACGAGGCCTCATATTTTGCTTCATACATTTTCAGCTCATCACGCCCAGCTTCATTATACAATCCACCAACTCTAGTCTTTGAACCTTTAGACACGTCAAGAGAAGACTTCTTATCATCATTCTTCCGCATTGTCGTAACATGAACTTCAGCAGTGGAACCATCCTGAGTACCCATGTTAGCATGCTCAAAGGCATCCTCACTGTAATCCTCATCCCTTCTCCTATCATCCTTGTCCCAGTACCGAGAATCCCGGCCATGTGCTACTGAACCATGGCCAAACCTAACAACTTTAAACCTATCTGTCCGTGTCACATTTGTCAGAAAATCAGAATCGCTCCTTGAATCATCATCCGGAGCATGATAACCATTTATTTCTGCATCACAGCAGAAACACATAAACAGTAAGTGTTCCGAATTAAATTCAACACTTTGGAAGATCAACATAAGGCACAATTATGGGCTAAAAATTTAAGAAAGCTGATTGGTGCCAGAACAATGGCAACAAATTACTTACTAATCTGTTTACTTAATTTGTTTTTTTAAGGATTTCAAATAATTTATTATTGGGTAATTTAAACTACCCTCTAGAATGCTAAGTGCTAAGATTAGCACACTTCGTTGATTGGGTATTCCTTTTCTTTTATTAGGAGTTTCGTTGCCTCATTTACATACTAATTCCAAATGAAAAATAATAGAAAATCAAAGGTTCCAATCATTAAGTTATCGAGCCAAAGGAGCAAAAATAATATGCAACATTTAAAGTGCTAAAATAAGTTTAATCACTGAAGAACACGACAAACGGAACCAACTCAAAAAAGAAAAAACATAATGCAACCACATTCACTATCCAAAACGAATAGA
Source organism: Heliamphora pulchella (assembly GCA_032270985.1). Lineage (NCBI taxonomy): Eukaryota > Viridiplantae > Streptophyta > Magnoliopsida > Ericales > Sarraceniaceae > Heliamphora > Heliamphora pulchella. The sequence goes on along the minus strand of JAULJZ010000021.1, from coordinate 4,822,380 downwards.
CAATCACTGGAAAAAGAAAGAAATGGATCCATTGTAGAAAGAGTTCAAAAAATATAAGGAAATAAACAAATTTTGAACCTTATATTTTCTGACAATTCAATGAAAATGTTGCTCTCTCGTTTTCACCAGAACGGTAACTTGCGCTCCTAGCCTCGCATTTTCTCTCCTACTTGAGAATAAATTTAGACTTATTTTTCTTTTGAAATACTAGGAAATCATGAAAAGATGGAGAAAGGATATCTATAGATAAAAACTTCTTACATACTCTTCTTGTCATATTTTTTGTCTAGTTGTTTCCGATGAAAATGAAAAATCACTTTATATCTTCTATTTCCTATCCCTCACCAAATGCATGAAGCAAACGGAACATCAGTCATGGCTTATCACTCAATTAGGAATAGAAAACAACATTAAACATTATCTTGAGCTTCAGTTGCCTAAGAACACCTAAAGGAAAAAACAACACTCGCGTAGATTTATACATATTACATATAAATGTTCTATATTCACTATGTTCAACATCGAATTTGCCCTCAATAACAAAACTACTTCAAGCGGCTACATTATAATAACTTGAGGAGGCAGGCCCAAGGACACGCACCAAGGCCCAAAAAGGGTCCAGCGCCACAGGGAAGTAGATTAGGGTCCAAAAAAGGCCGATCTCTTGTTCCCATCGAGCCAGGGTCAAAATGGACCAAGCTCACCAAAAGAGCAGGTCGAGCTCCTATAAGGGCATACAGATCCGAGCTAGCACATTAATGGTGATTTGACTAATTAAGCCTATCCTTGACAAAGCCAAAGGCGGACTCCATGCCGAGACAAGACGGCGATGTGGGATGCATAATCAAAGGGTTCACCTCGACTTGCTTCACTTCGAGGGATGAGGGAAGTAGTTACACCCCAACAAAGAAAGGACTTGGGAGGAGACGTCCTAGAAGAGGAAGCCGCAACTCACAATAGTAATACTTGAGGAATGACTCTTGAGGAGAAGACGAGCTCCCACATGACCGAGGTGACCACAAGTCCAGTGGAGCCAAGCAGCCCTCCTCACCTGTCGAGCTTCTTCCAGGGTACGCACACAACCACTCCCTTTCTCAGCAAGGATAGATTTGTTAGAGCCTCACAAGAGCTTTCCCTTGCCAAAGTTTGCTTCTTATAATGGAAGAACAAACCCACACGCTCACGTCAGCCACTTTAGATAGATGATGATGCTCTAGAGTGGGAATGATGTCTTGATGTTCAAAGTATTCACTTCTAGCCTAGGACACGCAAGCTTCAGATGGTTTGACTGACTCCCAGCAGAATCGATAGACAGCAGGGCGAAGCTGTCCAATGCCTTTGTGGCTAGGTTTGTGATCAACAACAAGATCCCCAAAGAGATAAATGCTCTTTAGTCCTTAGGAAAGGGGAGGAAATAATCCTTACGGGACTATGCATGAAGGTGTTAGGAGATCTATAACGATATTGAGCATGCAACAAGGAGTTGATAGTGGCCTCCTTCGAGCATGGCCTCGTGCCAGAAAAGAAGTTGTGTGCATCCCTAACGAAAAAGTCGCTAGAGGGATCTCGAACTTCATGGTAAGGGTAGAGAAGCACATCATGGTAGACGAAGATGCCAAACAACCCAAGAATGACAAGGGCGGGTCCAACCCAAGAAGGCCAAACAAGAAATCTAGGAAGGACGGCAGTTGTGGTTCAGCAAAGCATGAAGATGAGCCATCCAATCTCCATAAAGCAATAAACACCATTTTCAAGGAGCCGATCAATCGGATCCTTCCCCAAATCAAGAGAAGCCCTACTTTGTTTGACCTCCTAAAATGTCAAAAGACGCTAAAAACGATGGCAGTTGTGGTTGAGCCAAGCATGGAGCCAATCCATCCAATCCCAATGAAACAGCAAACACCATCTTCAAGGAGACGATCTTTCGAGTCCTTCCTCAGATCAAGAGAATCCCTACTTTGTTTGCCCCCCTGAGTTGTCAGAAGAGGTCATGAAAACCGCGATCAATAAGGAGATCAACTGAAGATCCTCCTACCACGAAAAAAGGGCACAAGACAGAAGAGTGCAAAGCCTAAGAGGCATCTGGAGGACCTAGTGAAACGAGGGCACCTTAAGGGGTTTGTGGACAAGGCCAACCGAACCTAGCCAAGCAGAGGCCCTCCCCCGAGCAACCCAGCAAAAAGACATCAATGTCATCCACGGACTCGTGGACCCCAGCCAAAAGAACAGCCTTAGGGCGCAAACGCAGAAAGCACACCCCACCTAAAGGCCATGATGTAGGTCCAGCCGACAACTAAGAGGACGAAAGTTAAAACAGGCCAACATTGATTTTATTCACCAAGCAGAACTCAAAGCAGGTCCAACATCCATATAATAACGCCTTGGTAATCACCATTAACCTATAAGGGTTCATTGTCAAAAGATCTTAGTAGACCAGGCAGACAAAATCATGTACTACGAACCCTTCAAGAAGTGAGGTCTTTGGAAAAATACCTTACCCTAGCCCTAGCCCCTCTTGTCGGGTTCAACTCACGCCAGTGGCCCTTAGAAGGGGTGTCGATTGAAGTTCACATTGACTTTCTGGTGGTCGATGTCCCTTCAGTGTACCATGTCATCATTGGAAGGTCATGGCTACACTAGTGCAGTACCTTCCACCTACCATTAGATGATGTAAGTTCTGTGGTTGCCCTAAAGACGAAGCAGTCAACAGAGAAGGTTAAGGTAGTGAAAGTGTCAAATCAGGCCATTCTCGAAGACGTCAGCGAAGAACCAAAAGACAAGGCAATGGAAGACCTACCAACCAACCCCATCGATTTGGGCCGACCTACAGAAGTTTTTCTTGCTCAGCACGTCAACAACTGAGAAAGAGAATACCAAGATGGTTAACTTTCTAAAAGCCAAAATGGAAGTATTTGCATGGACACCTTATGACATGTCAAGGGTGGACCCATCGTTTATTTTCCATGACCCTATTGTCATCGTAACATATAGGCTGGTGAAGCAACGAAGCCATTGGTCAACCCCTCGAATTACCGAAGCAATGGCAGAATGGGTGAATAAGTAGCAAGAGGCCGAGGCAATTAAAGAAGTTCAATACCTAGATTGGTGGTCAAATATAGTGGCAATCAAGAAGAAGAGTGGGAATGAAGGATTTGTGTAAACTTTAGGGGAATAAACAAAGTCAGTCTGAAAAATAGCATCCCACTGCCAAAGATCGATCACTTGGTGGATTCAACGGTCAGGCACACAAGAGTGAGCTTTCAAGATGTCTACAAGGCTATTATTAGATAGCAATGTTCGGTCTAGGCCAATAGAAGACCACGTTCATCACCCCAAGGGGGACCTACCCTACAAAGTCTGATACAAGGGCAGGCATACAAGAATGTGCAACAGAATATTAGAGCGAACTATGGAGACATACAATGATGGCATGGTGGTCATGTTCAAGTATATACAATGACGGCATGGTGGTCATGTTCAAGTAGAAGAAGGACCACCTAGCCAACCTCTAGGAAGCCTTCGCTATCCTGAAGGCACACAAATTTTGGCTCAAACGCCGCCAAGTGCACCTTTGGCGTCAAATAGGGTTGATTTCTAGGTTTCCTAATCACTCACAAAGGGATGGTGGCAAACCCGGACCAAATAATAGCCATTTAGCCTGTCCAAAAGCCAAGCTTGGTCAAGCATGTACAAAAATTGACATGGATAGTGATTGCATTGAATATGTTTATCACTCAATCCTCTGAGAAACGTCGACCGGTCTTCCAAACATTAAGAAATGGCTCAAAATTCCAATGGACGAGGGATTGTGAACTCTATAAAGACTGAAGCTGTATCTGGCCCAGCCTCCTCTCCTATCTATCTCAATTGCCAAGGAAGACATATACCCTGTACTTGGCGATCTCTCAGCACACCGAGCTCTAGCCAACCACTAGATGATACGTAGCATGCAAGACGGCAAAAAGACTTCCGGCAGTGGCTGCCCTAACTACCTAGACAAAAAAACCAAGCACCTAAGATATATCTTAGCCAAACCCATAATAGAATACTCAAACAACTCCCATCCTTTGTTATACAAAGCAATGAAGACGAAAGCTAGGGGTAAATGAAAGGGCTTGGTCCAAAACGGACCGAACCCATAACTACCATGGGCAACTCAAAAGGGGGACTAGGCCCAACTCCCAGGACCAAGGTTTTAAATTGCAGAATCGATCGGAATAACAAACGTGGTCACGTGCAATAAGCATCGAGTGTATTGCTCAAACTGTAACGGAAATCGGTAAGCGCGCTCGTGATTTTTTTTTCAAATGCTAGCAAATGGCATAAAACCCATTGATACACATATCCTAGTTTTATTTACTACAAATTGAATGTTTGTAGTTTTTAATTGACATTTAGACACATAAAACAAATTTTCTAAAATTTATGTTGCTTTTAAAATAAAAAAATATTATATTGTTGTATGATAAAAGAATTTCAGTATCTATGATATTATAACTAATATAATAGATAATCTTAGATAACAAGACAAATGGAAGTTGGAAATATCAAATTAAACCAATTGAAGTCCTAGATCCCCCAGTAACAGTTCACAAGGCTTATCAAAGTTGGATGAATCCCAAATCAAATCAATCGGTGAGCAAAATTTGAAAATTGAACACCAATCAGAGTCAGATCCTCAATCGCCACCGAAATTCCTAAATCGAACACCAAATAAACTCAAAATCCCCAATCAGCCATCAAAATCCCCATATTGCACATCAATTGAACTTCAAAATCCCCAATCAAAGTCCATGATCCCCAAATCGAATTCAAATTGAACACCACTCGAAGTCGAAATCCTCAATCAACCACTGAAATCTCAAAATCGAACTCAAATCAAAGTTAAGATCCCTAATCGGCCATCGAAATTCCAAAATAAAACTCAAATCGAAGTTGGAATCCCAAATTGACTACCAAAACCCTACAATCCAAGCTCTCTCACTGCAAATCTGAAGAGGAAGATGAGTTCGGGACTTCTGGGTGAACCAGAAAGCAGTTTCCAAGGCTTTACTTTTTGTTAAAGGCTATGGCGCTGAGAAAATGGCTAAGAAGATTCGAAGACAAAAGAAAAGGCAAATGTGAAATCGTTGTTCATTGTCGTCAAAATGTCATGAGGAAGTTACAACCGATACGAATCGATACATAACTAATATGAGATACATATCGTCCATATCGGTCGATACTGATACAATTTTATCCAAAAGCAATTCTAACCAATGTAGCCGAATCGAAGCTACAGTTACGTAACGGATCAGCCGTTACATTACAGTCGTTATTTAAATCCTTGCCAAGGACACACACCAAGGCCCGAGGGGGGTCAAGCGTCACAGAAAAGTAGACAGGAATCCAAAAAGAACTGGGATCTAGTCTCTATAGAGCTCAAGCCCACGAGCTAGAGTCCAAATGGGCCAAGCTCACCAAAGCATAGGTTGGACTCCTATTAGGCATGCAAAGTCGAGCTAGCGCACTAATCATGCCTAATCCCTAACTCCAAAGGCGGACTCCACACCTCTAGTCGTCGGCAAAGGCAGCGGTCTAGGCTGACAGAGGGTAGACTTGATGGGATTGCCTATAACGTTTCCCAAGGCCTCGTTTCATAACCGATGTAGATTGAGTGGGATTAATAATTAGGTGAGATTAAGAATGAGGTGGTATTATGAATAAAATGTGATTAATTTTTTTGTGTTTGATTTAGGTAAGATAATATAGTGGATTACACAAGCTCATGTTGTTTTGGGAGAGATTGAATAATGTGATATAGAATTATATTTGTTAATTTCTAATATTACTTTTGTAGTAAAAACTAATAAATATGTTTTTTATTTTTTAAAATAAGCTAATAAGTTAATTTTTTTAAAACAAAGTTAAATAAGCTAATAAGTTAATTTTTATGTCATTTATTTCCCTTTTTTCACTTTTTATTAAATTTTTAAAAAAAATTAAATTCACTCATTGGGACGTTTTTAAAATTAAAAACTTGTAATTAAAAATAAAAAAATAAATAAATAATTTTTTTTTAAAAAAAATCATATTATTCGGTTCCGTAGAATGTTAAAGAGCAGCAAAAAGGGCTGTTTGGATTTTCTAACTTGTGTGATGCGATTTGCTGTGGAAGCACAGGAAACCCGAGAGCATATTTGGTATTACATGAGGCCATGGATTATGCATAACACCCATCTGGTGGGTTTCCTAATTCAGGCATTTTAAGGGTTTCACAATTCTTGGGCGTTGCTAGTTCAGCCAAAAGTTTGCAAAACAAACACAATCTTCTTAAGCGCAATGGAATACTAGTCCAGTCCAAGGGCTAAAAATGTTATCAAACATGGCCTAAGGATCAACCTTAACCTTTCTATATAAGGACTCAACAGCCCTTCAAAGGTTCACAATCTCTCACGAAAACACAGACTCTCTCTCTCTAAGCTCATCTTCTCCTTCTCCGAACTTAGGCATCGGAGAGGCTTTCCGCATTTGCCACTGATCATTGTCACAGTTTGCTACCTTCGCAGGTTAGCTCTAGAGTTCCAGGAAGCTCCCCAAGGCCTGGTTCCCCTCACTCTCTTGCCTATGATCACACCCCGTACAAGATTTATACATATAAATGTTCTACATTCCTTATGTTCAACATCGAATTTGCCCTCACGTAAAAAACTAATTCCAGCGGAACAATATAATAACTCGAGCAATGTTTGATGTACTGAGCCCTCATATATGAGAACATTAATGGCTCGAAGCTGCAGTTCCTTAGATATTCTCGCATTATCTCAACAACCAACAGAAACCCAAAAATAAATCCCGAAATAACCAACTTGAAATCTGAATCCTTACCGGTAGAAAAACACAAAAAAACATCAAAATTCACAACCACCTACTTATCATCGTATTTTGATTACTAGAGTGCAAAGACAGTTCCTTACCTCGGTCCCTGGAGAAAGAGACAAAAGCGAAGACGGATATGGCGAAACCGAGAGAGAGAATCACAATGACAGCGCCGATCGATAGCTTCCGGGCCTTGAGCCGCCGGTTGCGGTGCTGCTTGTGCGGAGGCACCCGAATCCCGATGGACACGTGATCCGACGCGCCGTTGCCGTGGTGGTGGTGGAGCAAGTCGTGGCTTCGAACGGCACCGACTCTATCCAACCCCGATTGCCTGTATTGAGCCATTGGTGCATTGTTCAAGTCACTCTTCTAGAGAGAGAAAGTGCACAAATATACATATGCATATATGGATCGATTGAGTTTTCTAGGGTTCGGGTGTGGAGATTTGGAATCTAGATCTTCGGATGATGGATTCTGGTTGTTGACGTTGATCCAAAATGCAGACTCGCTCACCTGTTACTCGCACACTCAATTGAGAGTTCCTTCAGTTTATTTATAGGATCGAGTGAATAAGGTTGAGTTCCCTCGAAGACTTCTTCACTCCTTAAAATTCTTTTTTGTTTTGAATTGCTTGTAAGTTTTGTAAAACGTAATGACAAAATGGTCAAATTAATTTATTAAATTAAGGTTGGTATGGATATATTTTATTATTATTATTTTATTTTTTTTGGCTTTTAACTAAAAGTTTAAAAAATAAGTTTTAACGCACAAGATTCACCAACAAAATTTTTAACTCGCGTGATTCAATCGCCTACGACACAGATAAATTTAACACAAACAGATAAATTTATATGTAATGCATACAGATAAATTTATCTGTCGTCTTATTTTATGTAAAATAGATAAATTTATCTGTATTCTTTATACAGATAGAATACAGATAAATTTATCTGTGCATTTTCAAAATATGTATCAAGTACACAGATAAATTTATTTGTCTTGTATAAATAAGCAGACAAATAAATTTATCTGTATAAAGAACACTGTACATTTTTAAAAAACGTATAAAACCACACAGATAAATTTATCTGTATACTTATTTATACAAGACAGATAAATTTATCGATGCAGTTTATACATATTTGAACATACATAGATGAATTTATCTGTTCTATGGTTCAATTGGAACTCACGCGTTAAAAATTTTGTTGGTGGATGAAAAATAAAATCGCCGCTACTTTAAGGACCTAAGACTAAATTTTTATTTATTTATTTATTTATTTGATAAGAATGATTAATCACAATAAAATATAAGCACACCAACTGTTAATATGGCTTAAAGTTACTTTTCTTAAATCATGCTTAAAATTATGATGAGAATCACGCCCAGAATAACGCCTATAATTATTTTAATTGGCTAAAATTAAGAGAGAGTTCTCCAAAATATGTCTTATCTCTTTCTATATAAAGAAATCACTTATAAGAGAGTAAGGACCGAAATTTTTACTCATATTCTCTTAATAATTATATTTTTCTTAGAGAATTATATTCTAACTTAAACATTGGAGAAGCGTTGCCCGGCACCACCCAGTGCCCTCAAATGCCTTTTTTACAGGTACTCGGCGGCCGAAGATGAAAAACAACCACCATCACAAGATCTAGGGTAGAGCTATCAATCTTCATCTAATTGGTGCAAAAAAATGCATCAACAAAGGTATCGAATATCAGTAATACTAAAATAACCAACTTAATCTACCTATTTATCATCCCAAATGACCTGACATCCATTTACATAGCAACTTGGCTGTTGTCGTGGTGGGCCAAATTGCTGATGTCACTATGATAAGTGAGATACCAACTCATTTGCAATAATAAGTAGGGAGATTAATTTATGCCAACTCATTTGGGATAATAAGTAGTGAGATTAATTTAGGCATTTTAGCATTGCTGATCAAATAATGTAGTTGATCATATTACTGCATTCGCTGCTTCTCATTATGGCCTTGTTTGGCAATTTGGCTTTAAGCAAGGTTGCTAAATGAGGAAATTGGTGGTTTATGTCAAAAGG
>JAULJZ010000021.1:4788684-4799787 GCA_032270985.1 Heliamphora pulchella | reverse complement strand
ATTTTAATATTTTGAACTTATTATATTTATAAAATTATATTTTATACATATATTAATATTTTAAAAATATTTATTTTTTGTAATCGGGGGTGAGCGGAGAAAGAAAAAACGGGACGGGGAGAGCAAATACCGTCCCCACCCCGTTTGTTATCAGAGGCGGAAAAAACCCTACAAAATAGGACGGAGACGGGACAGGGCTGGGGAGGGGTGAAAGAAATTGACATCCCTAGAGAGGATATATAATTCTATTTGATAAAGAGCAATGGCAGATGTCCCGAACCGTGTTACCGAATAAATTATAAAAACGTCGTTCACTGAGAGTATCGATGAATTTGTGCTTCCAAGATTTGTATCTATGCTTACTGCTCGATTGCAACTAGTTAAAAGCTAGTTTTTTGTTTTTGTATTTTTAGTTAAGAAATTAAATTGGATTCAAAGTAAGTTGTTTGATAATTTATTTTTAAATTAGTTTTTTTGAAGTTAATTGTTTGGGTAAAAAATTAATTTTTTTTTCTTTTTACTCAAAATAGACAATTTTATCCTTCTACATATTTCTAATGATTTTTTAAAATTTTTTTGCTCAATTTATCATTTATGAGTTGTTCGTTTCATTTAAAATTAAGAATGAAAAAATTAAACAAAAAAATTATGTATGATAAATTTCTCATCATATGTATGTAAAGTTTCTCATACTAAATTTTTAAATAATTCTCATTTTTTTTAAGAAATAACAAAAATATTGATGTAATTAATTTTTTTCTCAATACATAAATGCTCATACATAAAAAAAATATCTCACACCATGTATTAAGATGAAGATACAACTTAAAAAAAAATAGAGTTAATTGGAGTCGAGTCCTACTTTTAAAAATATTTTTGAGTTGGATCCCATTCATAAGTTCACATTTCTCTCAAGTCATTTTTTTTAAAATTCATATTTTTTAGGTCAATATTACCCTTGTTTTACTATGGAAAGAACCAGATCTGATCCGAGACAAGCAGAGGTTCTCTCTCAGGGTTAATAACCAAACAGAGGGATCAACGCTGCTGCCCTCGCCGTCGTCGTCGCCTCTCGCACTCGCCATTGTTGTCGCCGTCGTCGCCGCCTCTCGCACTCGCCGTTGCCGCCCGGGCTCTACATTCCACCGCCGGCACAGTCGTCGCTGTCTGCATCGGAGGCGGGGGTAGTGAATGTGAGGCTGATGATCTTTGAAGATGAGAATATTCATAATGGGACTGTGAGTGCTGTTTGGAGGAAATGAGAATATTCACAATGGGACTGTGAGTGTTTTGAGAACTTATTCTTGCTCAGATTCTTGCTCTGTAGTACATGTTCTCATCATGAGAAATTCTTCTTTTTTCTTCCATGAGAGATGGATTTCAAGCTTGGAGAAGAAAGTGAAGCAAAAAAAAGCAAAACAAAACAAATCCAAATGTCCCAATCTCGTCGCCGACGCTGTCTTCTTTTCTTCTCTGTCGGTTCTAAATTTTTTTGAGCTTTCAAGCTTCCAGAAGGAAATGAAGCAAAAGAAAGCAAAACAAAACAAATCCAAATGTCCCATTCCCGTCGCCGACACTGTCTTCTTTTCTTCTCTGTCGGTTCTGAATTTCTTGCTCTGTAGTACATGTTCTCATCATGAGAAGTGCAAAAATTTCCTGGATGAGAGTGTTTTGAGAACTTATTTCTTTGCGTAGAAATGAGAAGATAGCCTGAATCAGACGAGAGCAAGATTTGTTCTAGCGAGATCGATTACGGCGAGCGAGAACTGTTCCGGAGAGTGGTGATGGCTTTCAGATCTGTTCCTTGCCATCACCGTTCACATCCAGGCGTTTAGAGATCTCCAGGAGTCGCGGCTGGTGTTTGGAGATCGTGGAGCAGTGGTGGTGCTGTGGTGGTCGGCGAGTAGTGGCTGGAGATCTTGGTAGACCGCGCGGTGGTTCGTGCGGTGGCGATCAGGAGGCGATGGGAGAAGGGGCTGATTGGCCTGAAGGACGAGAAATCGTCCACCGAAAAGATGCCAGATGCGAGTCTTGGAATAAAGACCAATGAAGATGGATAAAAGAGATTATCCGGCTAGTTTGCTATTTTGAATAGGACTGGTGAGGGGGCGAGCGCAATGGGTCTGGTGGTGGTGAGGCGCTGCGCGAATGAGAAGAAGTTGGTAATTAGGGGCATTTTGGGGATGTAAAGACCGAATGGGACTGGGCTGTCCATAAAAATTGTTTGGGAACTTAAGTATACTAGACTTATAAAAGTAGGATCTAACAAAAATTTTCTCGAAAAAAAATGGCTCATTTACAATAAAAATACCCATCAATTTCCATAATAAAGAAATTAAGGTTATTATATGTATTAGACAAGGACTAAATGGCTAATATGTATCAAAAAGAATTATCGAGTTTAGGGTAGTATATATAGTAAAATACCAAAGGGTTTAAGAAAAGGTGAAAGACCCATCGAATCATAGCTTCTTGTTGATGTCATTCAAGTTTTGGTAAAAATATTTAATAAGGGCTTAGATGAAAGACCCATCGAGTTTTATCTTTTCGTCGATGTCATTTAAGTCTTGATAAAAATATTTAATAATCCAGTTTACTAGCAAATAAAGGGCTTTGGTGAAAGACCTATCGAATTTTAACTCTTCGTCGATATTATCCAAGACTTAGTAAAATATCTAAAAGCCCAGTTTCCTCTCAAATACATCGAGAGAGAGAGAGAGAGAGAGTAGTTAGAAATAATATATGTGATGCAACGGACAAATGTCACAAGTTAGTTGACGTTTCATCTCAAAAGGACAAGTGTCACAATTGAAATCACTTGTTTTAAAAGGCTAAAGACCATGCTAAATTATGAAGCGGTTACAAGATCGTAGAGACAGCAGTTACAAGATTGTGGAGGTTGCTCACAATTGCCCACTATTAAAGTTAGTTGGAATTAGCCCATGATGAAGACGGTTACAAATGCGGTTACAAGCAGTTACAGATTAGTCTATAAAAGATTAATCATGGACACAATGAGAAGACTTTTCACACTCGACAAACTGCTTCTCTTTTTATTTTATTTTGTAATTTTAATTTTCTTGTAATTTCATAGGAGTAGTTTGTAGTCCTTGTATTCAGTTTCAATTTACATCGAAGTAATAAAATTCCTTTATTACTTTCGTTTTATCCATTATTACTTTTTGGCGAAGTTCTGAAACACGACGAAAAGACCTTGCACGTAATTGCTTGATCGTTTTGAAAAATTTCCTCTTTCGAAAGAGATCGATTTGTTATTTTAGTTAACAAATTTTGGCATGCTCGGTGGGACTATTTACTAAGTCAGAAAATAATATGGTAGTTCAAACTTACAAAGATAAAGCTGTACAAAAAAGAGTAACTTCTACAGAAATTACCAATGGAGCTAATACAGTAAATGAAGTGGACCAATTAAGTGGTCCAAATGGTCAATCGAAGAGCCTGGAAAGGCTCTTTATACAAGTGAGACAGAAAATATTTGAAGTATTCAACAATCCAAACATGAATGAGCAAGAATTTGTGACGACAATGAAGAAAGCCATCATTGGTCCTGAAATGGTTAGAACATCTGCAAACTTCACATTGAATGAGGTGGCAAATGTTAGTATGCCTTTGGCAAGAACGCACGTGAAAAATCAAGGACCATCAATAGGTCCCAGTAGTGGTTATTCTCAGCAATAGGTATGCTATAATCCCGTTTAGGAACTTAGAATTTCTCAAGGATTAAGTTCATATTATAATCTTATTTTTGAGCCTAGAAATCCCCAAGGATCAGAACCACGAGATTATAAACCTCCAAATGTTAGCAGACCTTCAATAGGAACTTATTTGGTACTACCTGTTGTAGAGCCTGTATATCCAAATCCACCAATTGTGGATCCATTTAGAGTTGATCAACTTATTCCATAGGTCGAACAACCTGTGAATGTTAACCCTATGATGGGTCAACCTATGAATACCAATCCTGTAATGGGTCAGCAATTTATAGTTAATAGAGATTAAATTATAGAGATTGTTCAAGATCTCTACAGACTAGCCCTTCGAAGGGCTGAGAGACTAATGTTTCGAAAGCCTTATCCGTATTAGGTAGATAACTTAGGCTTTCCTAGGAACTATAAAATTCCTAAGTTCACTTTATTCTCAGGAGAAGAGAACCAGTCAACTATTGAGCATATAGGTAGATCCACTTTACAATGTGGAGAAGTAGGAAATAATAATTTTCTTAAGATGAAATTATTTTATGATTTTTTAACTAAAGTTGCATTTACATGGTTTATAAAACTACCAGCCAATTCAACCCAGAATTGACAGAAAATAGAAGATCAATTCCATGCTCAGTTCTTCCGAACTGAACTTGAAGTGACTATGGCAGATCTAGCTAAATTAAAACAACATTTGACAGCAACTGCTGAGCAGTTTCTCAGTAAATTCAAAAGGATGAGGAATAGATGTCATGTTTTCTTACCAGAAACTGAATTGGTAAGATTAGCCCAAAATGATTAGATTTCGAACTAAGAAAAAAGTTCAAAGAAATGGAATTTAAAGATTTATTTGAGTTAGCCTCAAGGGCTACTAGATATGTGGGTTTATTATAAGAAAAAATGCATCAAAAATCAACTTCTCCTGAGACTTATTATCAAGAGGTCGAAGGAGATGGAGAAATAGATGTAGCACAAGTTGTTGGTAAGACTCTAATCGTTTGTGATATGTTGCAAAAAATAGAGAAACCATTAAGTTTTTCATCTACACAATTAAGTAAAAGGAATCAATCTTCAACTCTACGACAGTATTCATTTGATTTATCTAAGGCAGATGAATTATTTGATGAGTTAGTAAAGCAAAGGTTCATTACTTTAACGAATGGCCATTCGATCCCACTTGAAAGAGAAAGGAAGGGTAAATAATATTGTAAATGGCACAATTCTTTTAGGCATTCTACTAATAATTGCATAACGTTTCGAAATGTCATACATGATTTGATTCAAAAAGCTATGCTGTACTAAAGGAAAGAAGATCATAGAGGTTGATAGTGTTCTATTTCTTGATATGCTCAATGTAAACATGATATCAGTCGACCTTGGAAAGGTCGTGAGGAAGTTACAAAGCGTGATTACTCGAGAAGAGATTGCTAAGCTTGACAAAGGTAAGGCAAAGGTACAAGACGTTGTAGGTCAAAAGTTTATTTGTATCAGATGTCGAAGAGCTGTACAAGAGGCCGAGATAGAAATAGCAAAAAAAGAGATGAAAATATGTTTCTCGGAAGTAGTGTTGTGTTTCAATATAATGGAAGGAGAAGATTTAGATATTTATGTAGAGGCTAAGTTGATTTACAAAGGACCAGATCTAGGAATTTTTGGTCCTTGTGAAGTTGAGGTGTACAGGCCAAATGATGGGCCATTTCTGTTGAATGGAAACCCAGTAATCTCATGTTTGCCAGCAACTCAAGACATTAAATACAATGGAAGAAGGCCAATTAATGGGCCACATGGTATGGCTACACTAGAACCATGGCAAGGATTTTGAAAGAGTCTGCCTTTCGAAGATCGACAGGGAAGACATTTCGAAGGACCTCAAAGAAGGATGGTGAGACCTCCTCTCTCACCTATTGATCGATGGGACATATTGAAACATCCTAAGTTTCTTTCTTCAGAGGGATGGTATGTACCGGCTACTACTTCTCAAAAATGCAGATTACAAAGAAAGTTTGTTGCTAGAGCATTACCAGACATGCACCCGGATTATTCAAGAAGTCCACCTTCTCCTCGTTGACATGCATCAAACATGGTATGAACAAGAGAAGGATTGAAGCCAATTAAATAAGAAAGTAAAAGTTAGTCGAATGAACAGACTGGGGGCAAAAGTCCACATCAAAGGCTGCCTTGGCAAGAAAGCTGGATGAGGTTAAGAGATTACTTATGTCAGAAGATGAGTTAAGTAAGGTATCAGATATGGAAGAGGATCAAGAAGTGATTAAAACCTAAGACAAAGACCAAAGCTCGAATGGGTTAGATTCAGGTGATTTTGGAAAGAGATTAGAAGCAATTCAATTTGGATCAGTCTTGCCAAATGTGGACTGTAATATGATACTGATTTTATCAAAAAAGTTCTAGGCGAAACCAAACCATCCTATTGGCCTCGATGGAGATGTCGAAGATCATTTAGAAGCAGTAGTGAAGATAGAGAAAGGTGAGGTGAAAATGCCTTTGTTATATTCATTAGAGATTCAAAAGGATATAACAGGAAAATCACAAGTGGTGATGCAAACTCCTGAGACAGCATTGCTAAGGCATTTAAGACCCTCATATGTAACAGCAACAGTCAATGGAAAGGTAGTTGACAAGGTCCTCATAGACAATGGAGCAGTTGTTAATATACTGCCATCGAGGATGTTAGAATTTTTAGAGAAAAGAGTAGAATTTAGAGAAAAGAGTAGAAGATTTAATTGCAACTGAAGTTACAATAAGCAATTTCGTTGGAGGAACTTCATCCACGTACGGTGTTTTAGCATTGTCATTAAATATTGGGAAAAGAAAGATGATTACTACATTTTTTGTGGTTGATTCATCATCCAATTATAACATGCTCTTAGATCGAAATTGAATACATTCGAATGGATGTGTTCCATCCTTCCTACACCAAGCTTTGTTCTTTTTGAAACAAGAAGATGATGAAGGTAAAAAAGAAATGAAAATATGCTGGGATGATCGAAACCCATTTAAAGCTGATGCACACAATGTTGAAGCTCCATTATATGAAGCTAAAAGGGATTCGATGGTCGTCAAAATAGTAAGATCTTCAAGTCTATCAGGAGAACAGATTTTTCTAGTAGTCAAAGAAGGATTCAAAGAAGCAAGTCAAGGATTTTCTAGGCCTAATATCATAAAGAGGCCTACAAGAAAGTTCAATAACATTGATGTCTAGTGAAGTATTAATGTATTTGAAGTCAGAAGAGGGCGAGTTGATGGAAGAAGAGAAATCAGTAAAGTCTACTTTCGAAAGACTTTATATGTTCTTTCTCGAACTTAAATTAGGAAAAAGCTGCACATGCAGTTGGATGGAGTGTGTAGCTAAAGATGATTCAGAAGATTGTGCAAGATTGACAATAGAAGAACTTACTACTGCACTTGTTAAATTAGATAATGTAAATGTATAAGTGCAGGATGAGTTAGAAGAGGTCAATTTAGGATCTAATAAAGATCCCAGACCTATTTTTGTAAGTTCAAATTTGAATCATATGATGAAAAGTAGACTTGTAAGTCTTTTAAATGAATTTAAAGATTGCTTTGCATGGAGTTATGATGAAATGCCAGGTTTAGACAGGAATCTTGTAGAACATAGATTGCCTATCAAACCAAACTTTTTACCTCATAAACAGTCACTTAGGAGAATGAATAATGCAATCGTTCTTCAAATTAAAGAAGAAATCAAAAGGCTTTTAAAAGATAAATTTATTCGAACAACCAGGTACGTTAAATGGTTGTCTAATGTAATACCTGTAATGAAGAAAAATGGAAAATTGAGAGTTTGCATAGATTATAGAAATCTTAATACAACAAGTCTTAAAGATGAATATCCCATGCTAGTGGTTGATTTATTGGTTGATTCAGCAGCCAACAACAAGATTTTATTGTTTATGGATGGGCATGCAGGGAATAGTCAAATTTTTATTGCTCCACAAGATACTCATAAAACGTCGTTTAGATGTCTAGGCGCTTTAGGCACATATGAATGGGTAGTGATGCCTTTTGGACTAAAAAATGCTGGGACAACATATCAGAGAGCAATGAATATCATATTCCATGACTTTATAAAAAAGATAATGGAGGTATACATAGATGATATTGTGATCAAATTTGATCAATAAGAAGAATATTTAGGATATCTTCGAAAGATATTCGAAAGAATGAGATATTATCAACTTAAAATGAATCCATTAAAGTGTACCTTTGGAGTATTAGCAGACAACTTCTTGGGATTCTTAGTACATAAAAGAGGGATAGAAGTCGATCAAAATAAAACTAAGGCTATTATGGAAGCTAAGCCACCATTGATGAAAACGGAACTACAACGTTTGTTAGGACGGGTAAATTTTCTGAGAATATTCATAACAAACCTAGCAGGAAAAATGACGGCGTTCTCTCCATTGCTCAAGTTGGAGTAGGGAGATGAATTTAAATAGGAAAAGGTGCATCAAGAAGCTGTTGAAAGATTGAAAGGATATTTAACCAAACCTCCTGTTTTGATGCCACATGTTCCAGGCAAGTCTTTAAAATTATATATTTCTGCTAATGACAAGTCGATAGGAAGTTTGTTAGCACAAAATAATGAACAATGAAATGAACAAGCAGTTTATTACCTAAGTAGAAGGTTAAATAATGTCGAAGATAAATATAAATCTATTGAAAAGTTATGTTTGGCATTGTATTTTTCTGCAATGAAGTTAAGGCATTATTTGTTTCCTTCAATGGTACATATCATTACACAAACTGACATCATTAAACATATGTTAGCTAAATCTATCTTAAGAGGAAGACAAGGAAAATGTGTCTTGTCCTTAATAGAATACAACTTTGTATATATGCCTTAAAAGGCTGTTAAAAGACAAACATTAGCTGATTTTTTAGTAGATCATCCAAATATATCATTAGAAAAAATAGAAAATGATTCATGTGAGCTAAATTGCATAGCAATTCAAAGTTAGAAGCTCATTTTGACGGATCAAAAAATGATCAAAGAGTAGGAGTGGGTGTAGTTATTGCTGCTCCTAATGAAAAAATGTATCAATTTGCTTTTCAATTGAATGAAGAACCAGTCCTTTCGAATAACCAGGCAGAGTATGAGGCCCTAGTGATAGGACTTGAAATAACTCTGGAATTTAAGATAACTCATTTAAAAGTTATTGGAGATTCACAATTTGTTATTCGACAAGTGACTGGTAATTATCAATGTCTTAATGGCAATTTGAATGAATATTTGAATAAGGTAAAGGAGCTAATAATGAATTTTAAAGAAGTTCAATTTGAGTACGTATTTAGATTAAAAAATAATGATGCTAATGAAATGACACAATTAGCTTCTGGAGTTAAAATCCTAAAGGGAGAAGTTGAAAGATGGATAAAAATACAAAAAAGAGAATGGTCATTACAAAACAAGATAACCCCTATAGAAATCTTTTGTAATGAGCCTATGGAGAATGATTAGAGAAGTGAAATAATTTTTTTTACAAGATCCTTCAATCACAGTTGATAGAATCACAAGGTTCAGATTAGTGAATTATACACTTATTGAAGATGATTTGTTTCGAAGGGTTTCAGATGGATTATTACTTTTATGTATTTGCCAATTCAAAGCCATGAAAGTGATGACTGAGGTCCATGAAGGAATTTGTGGAGCCCATTAAGCAGGAGAAAAAATAAGATGGCTAATTAGAATGTCAAGAATGCCAAAAGCATGGACCTATCCAAAGAGTCCCAGCCGTGCAATTACATTTGATTGTAAAACCTTGGCCATTTAGAGGATGGAAATGGATCTGATAGGGAAGATTCATCCACCGTCCTTACAACAACATGATTTCATTTTAGTAGCCACAGACTATTTTACAAAATGGGCTGAAGCAATTCCTATGAAAAATGTAACGCAAAGGAGTGTTATACAGTTTATAAAAGAACATATAATCTATCGATTTGGATTACCGCAATTAATAACTGTAGACCAAGTGACAGTTTTTAATGGAAGTGAAATCAAAAAATTTACCCAAGAATATGTGATTCAAATGATAAACTCAACACCATATTATGTTCAAATAAACGAGAACAATTGTTTATTAAGGGAATCATTAATTGAGTTAAGAAACTTAAACCCCATTAATGAGTGGGGCAATTGTTTACACCAAATTTTATCAAATTCTTTTGATAATGATTAATAACCTATCTAATAAAGAGTCAAGAGTAATATATACATAGCCTAAAAATAAAATGGCTCATTTACAGTAAAAATATCCATTGATTTCAATAATAAAGAAATTGAGGTTATTATATGTATTAGTTAAGGGGGCAAAATGGCTAATATGTATAAAAAAGAATCATCGAGTTAAGGGTAGTATATATAGTCTGTAAAGAAATTAATATAAATTAATTTCTATTTAGCATATATGGCAATCCCAAGGTGATTAGGAAGTTTAGTGGTTTAGGAAGTTTATAGGTTTAGGAAGCTTATAGTTTTAGGAAGGCTTATCTAGAATCCTAAAAGGATTCAGATATACTTGGTTCTTGGTTTATCTAATATGGAAGTTCTTCTAAAAATAAAGCTGGTGGTACACACAGACAAGCCGAACATAGAAGCAGTTAAAGCAAGTCTCAACAGAGAGTCTCGGCCACCTGACCGCTTGAGCGGAGCCTAGGCATTTTAATTTTATTAAAAGCCCTGCCTGCCTGGGGTTTAGGGATCTATATATAGATCATTAAAGGTGCACGAAAAAAAACTCTTGAAGGAACACAATTTTGAGCTTCAAGATCATATCAAAGGTTGGTTCGTGTACCAAAAACATCGAAAATCATTCTAGAGCAATCTTAAACAGCGTTCTAAGTTCTGACGGAGGATTCTGTCTGAGAAGGCTGTTACAAGGGTTCGTTGCAGTAGGGATTATGAGGAGAACATTGAATGAGAATTCAGCATACAAGCTTAGGACTAGAAAATTAAGGAGTTGATTAAAGAGTCTGTAAGTTATATTGTAACTGTTCGTCTTTTAGTGCTTGATTCCTGGGCTTAGTAATCCCGTGATTTTTTAACCCGTTAGGTTTTTCCACGTTAAAAAATATCTGTGTTGTGGGTTCTTCTTATTGGGTTGCATTTTGTGCTTGTGATTGATTATCTCTTTTAAAAATATTATTTTTTGAAATAAGAAAAAATTATAATTTTCAATTGGTGTTAGAGTAGGTTTTTTTTTTATTTTTAAAAATTATAATCCCTAACAGGTGTACCCTCAGCCATGGTTGTGTTCATGAGAGCTCTCATGGTCACCTGCCTTGCTACCCGACCTTGATCACCAAACATTTCTGTAAGGTTCATCATGATCTCAGCTGCAGA
>JAULJZ010000021.1:4769404-4779446 GCA_032270985.1 Heliamphora pulchella | reverse complement strand
GCGAGATCAAGCAGGAAATCCGCGGGATTCATGGGAAAAGACGGCGAGAATCCGACCGACTCGAAGTAGCTCATCGCTTCGCACCCTTTCCCGAAGTATATACACCTCCCCTCCGACATCACCAGCGCCGAGTCGAACCTCTGGTACACCCTGCTCGACGGCTGGTGCACCGACATCACCACCGTCCTCCCCTTCTCCGCCATCTTCCCCAGCGTCGCCACCAGCCGGAACGCCGCAGTGGCGTCCAACCCCGACGTCGGCTCGTCCAGGATGATCAAGCTAGGGTTTACCAGCATCTCGTGCGCTATGCTCACTCTCTTTCTCTCTCCTCCCGACACCCCGCGAACGAACCCGTTCCCGATGATCGTGTCCACGCACTTCGCGAGTCCCAACTCGGAAATCACTGAGTCGGCGACCGAGGTTTTCTCCTTCCTCGACAGCGAGTTCGGCAGCCGGAGAAGAGAACAGTAAAGTAGGGTTTCGCGGACGGTGAGGTGGGGGTAGAGGACGTCGTCCTGGGCGACGAACCCGGTTCGTTTCAGGACCGGTTTCGATAGTTTCCGGCCGTTGGCGAGGACGGTTCCGGTGAAGCAGTGGCCTTGGAGCCTGCCTGCGATTGCATTCAGGAACGTTGATTTGCCGCTGCCGGATGGACCCAGGACGGCTAGGATTTCGCCTGGGGACACCATTCCGGTGATACCGTTTAGGATCGTTCGTTCTGTTACCGCAGCCGTTGATTCCGTGGGCCCACCTGTTAACATCCTTGTGATGCTGCCTCTGCCGTTATTCACCAACTTCACCTTATAACACACGTCCATGAACTGCAACACAAAATCAAAACAAGTCAATTTCAAGTTCAGGTCAACTGAGTCATCCCAATTTTAGACCGAGTCAACAGATTTAAGACGTCCATGTTCTTTAGTATCCAATCTGTTATCCTCCTACATTTCTTTTTTTATACTAAATATATTTTCGATAATAAATCAAAAAAAAATTCAATAGCAAAAATCAAATATCTTAAAAAAAAGTAAATTCAAATTATCTAAATGCCTTAATGTTCTTTAGTATGGAATATGTTCTTGTCCTACCTTCCTTTTTAATACTAAATATATTTTCGATAATAAACCAAACAAAAAATTACAACAACAAAAGTAAAATAGCTCAAAAAAAAAGATTAAATTCTAGTTATCAAAATGTAAAACCCATAACACTGTAAGTTGACATACCTTTAGATGATCAAAATCTAGTTTTTATAGTTAATTTATGCATATTAATCTAAACAATGCTATTCATATATGTAACTGGTCACCGAATCAGTCACAAACAGATATAAGGATTGAAACTTTTATCAGTAAAGTCTCCATAACCCAATGAATATGATCATTACGTACTCTTAATGGTAAGAATCATTATATCTGTATTTGATTGAATCGGTGATCGATTATCAGTTCATACAATTCAAATATTAGTGAAAATTAAATAGTATTTTTGTGTGTCTACCTTGAGGGTGATGGGGTAACAAGAAGCCAATATGGATGGCAAGTGATGAGAATCTGAGGGAGAGTGGTTGGAGGGTTTTCGGCAGTCGGAAGGGTCTGCTGCATTTGGAGGTTTCCCACAGCCGAAGGCAGGCATTGTTTTCTGGGCGGTTGCAGGAAAGTGAGACAGAAAGTGAGGGAAAATTTTCCGGAGAGAGAAAGAGAGAGTGAGTGGACTCACTGAGTTGAGAGAGAGATATATATGGAGAGAGACCTCACCTGAGAGCTCTGGACCAACCCTCTATTTATGTGGTTTTGGGCTCCTATTGCTTGCCACTGTCAAAGTGAAACGCCACGCCACAGCGATGCGCAACGTGGCAACCTCACAGGCAAAGAGTTCTAAATTGTGATATTGAAAAACGTGTCCATTGACAAAACGATCTATCGATAGATATTAAACAATATTAGCCGAGGCACTAGTAAATTTTAGTATTGAATGCTCGAATCTTGATATGTATTAGTCAATACGACAAGTTACAGACGATATTTAAAATCGTATACTATACATATATTGTAAGATATTTTTTAGTACTATGTTGGTGATGTCATGTATGCAGTATTTTGGATAAATAAAAATATGTAATATATAATAAATAATTTATTTTTATTTATTAGGTATTTAATAAATATAAATAAATATTGTTCTGTTGAGAGTATTTTTTTATTATATCTTTATTTAAAAGTACCACTTAAATAAGATTATATAATGCTTCATTGCTATCCAATAAATATTCCTTACGATAAGGGAAAATGTTAGCGATGTTAGTACTAATTTTATTATAATTCGGGATGTTTGGATTAATTTATGTTACTACGATTAACTCTTACAGAGCTGATTTCACCATTTAATAAATAGATTCAATTAAAAGTTGAGACGAAGCCAATATAGATTAACCTCATAAGAATTGATATGTTTTAATTTTGAAACTTTTATGTAAATTGTATTAATATTTATAAAAATAATTAATTCCACCTCAAAAATATATTAATATTAAAACCTTTTTATCCTCATTAAATTCTTAATAACAGTCCATTAAGTTATTCTTAATAATTTAGCATGACCCTACTATAAATTATAAAATACGTGGGTTGTTCGTGGAAAGGCTGTTTTATAACCCCCAAATATTTCTCCCTCGGAGAATTAATGAAAACGTCCTTTTACAATATTCAAAAAGTCAAACTTCTTGAATTATTAATTTTTTAAAAAAAATTATAAAAATTTAAACTACTTAAGAGGTGTTTGTAAATGCTACTGCTAGTAACTTTTAGTTTCTTACTATTAATTTTAGTTATAAATTATAAGTTTTTTTAAACACTCACAACTTTTGATACAAATTATAACTATTTTTTTTTATTTCAGCTACGTACAAGTTATAATCTTTACCAAATACTCACAACTTTTACTACAAATTACATTTTATAAGTTACTAGTAGTAATTTTACCAAACACTACCTTAGAATAATGTATATTTTTAACTTTTAAAATTATTTTACAAAATTTATTTTATCCTTTATTAAGATATTTAACATGTCATCACTTTTCATTAATTTTTATATGTAGAATTTTAAATATTTTTTTATCTTTTTTTAAATTAGTGTGAGAAAGAGAGGTAGAGAGAGTGAAGTAGTAGTAAGTAACCATTTCTAAATTCTGATTCTTTGGAAGTGGAGAAAATAACGCACTTTCATGGCATGTATGAGTAGAAAAGTTTAGAGTGGACAGCAGGTCTGGTTTTTTGAAAATATTTTTATAATTAGATTATTTATTGGTGTTGTTTGGTATTACTAAAACTAGTAGCTTATAAATTATAACTTGTAATAGAAATTGTGAGTGTTTGAAAAAAATTATAATTTATAGCTAAAATAAAAAAGAAAATAATTATAAGTTGTAACAGAAATTATGGATATTTGAAAAAATTTATAAATTATAGCTAAAAATAGTAATAAAAAGCTAAAACTATTAGCAGTAATTTTGCCAAACACCCATATTGTATAGATATTATTGAGATCGTTATTATGTAAAAATAAATAAAATTAATTCAATATATGTAATTATATAGTTAAAAAATATTTATTTAATTATTTTTTTCTTAAAATTATGTTTACCACATTAATTTGTAAAGAAATATAATCTAGCTACAAAATTACAGATCTCGTATTAATTTTAATTTTTAGCCGAATAACAAACTTAACGAGATCTACATAATAAACGAATTCGATCATAAAAATATATTTAAAAGTCATACTCATTATGAACACAACAACATATTATCCCTCAAGAATCACAACACGCATCCTTGATCCTTTCATATTATTTCGCTATTTATATGGTAATAGTTTGGTTTGGTTCCAACTTAAAGTGAGATTTCAAATTTTTTATTAAAACTCAAAATATAATTTTCTTGTTTATATAGTGGTTTAAAATTACTTTTTAATTAATTTTTTTGTAATAATTTGATTTAAAGGCATGTATGTATACATATATAATTTGATAGAAACATTTCTTTCTTCCATATTTTACAGTTTGCACATATATAGCAAATACCTGTGTAATTGGAGTCCTATAAAAATAATTAATTTGGATCCATTTCTATTTATTTCAATCTAATAGTGTTTATGATTAGTCTATTTTAATAATTCGAATGGTTCATATTGTAAAAGTTGTTAAAGAAATTACTTATATAAAGAATTAAATTAATCAAAGATGAAAATTAAATAATTGAATTGCATTTATTATCAAAATACTATACGGTCTAGTCTAAAAATGATACTTATTATTTATTTTTTTGAGACAAACATGTTCCAATTTTGTAGTTATTAATTTTCAATTAATTTTATTTTTATGCTCGATAGTCTCAAAACACCAGTTATATTATTTACGTAATATTTTTATTCAATTATGTAGTAAAAAATACTTAAGAAAAAATAATAAATATCCACTTTGTTTTGTAAGTATGAAATAAGGTAAATCCACTTAATATGTATCGATTTTTTTTATGGTGAAATAAATTTGGAGTCCCATTTAGTAGACTTGTTTAGTAATAAGTTTTAACCACTACTTTTTCATTATTCTATAAGATTATATTTTGTAAATTTATAATTATTTTTAACAAATATACCCGTCAACAACTCGTTTATTTACATCATTTACGATCAAAATTTCATGTTGAGAGCTCACGCGTTCAACTATTCAAAGCATTATAGTCTCTGTACAGCATCCTTAAGCTTTATCCTATGTTTGGATTAGTTTTTTTTTAGAGATTTTTTACTTAAAAATCTCTTTAAAAAAGTCAACTTATTTGATTACAGTTGATTTTTTTCACATATTTTTATATCAATTTATTTTTAAAAAATCAAAAAACTAAAAAACCTACAACAAAGCTAGTCCAAACATAGGTCTAGCGCCTTCCATCCACCGTTCTCTAGGTTATTCGTCCACGAGCGGCGGAGATTTGGAGGACAACGACTTTAGTTAGGGCAATGGTGGTTTTGTCTTCCGGGTTGGGTATGTGATTCGGAAATATTCCGTCCGAGTTTAGGTTACGTCTTTGAATGGCCAAAACGATTTCGACCGTAAATTCAATGTTACATCCGTTACAGAAAATTAGACAATATTTTTATAGAGAAATGAGACATTTCACAATGTCTTATTTTTTACCAGATGAAATATATTTTTAAAACAAATAATACATTATATTAATTCATTTCATTCATTAACAACCAATTGTTTGTTAAATAACCCAATTCTATGTTAACAAAATAAAACAATATCTATTATTGAAAATAGATATGAGAGTTTTCGTAATCTACTAATTAATGTCTCATTGTTCAAGAAATATCTCATTTATATGAAATGAGACATTGTAATGTTTCATTTTTCTACTAAAATATTATTTTATTTTTTTTATCGCTCTTAGTGAGCATATCACAATGAAAATTCTATGCATTCCCAATTTGATTTTTTGAGATTTTTATTAGTATCGATGATTTTTAAATGATAATTTTTTTTGTTGAGAAACTAGAGCGTAAGTGATTTTTTTTTCTTTAATAGAAGAACATAAATGATTTATTAAGAGTAATTTTAGTATAATAATATGATAAAGGTATTAATGTAGCATTACTTTTAAATCGAGACTTAACACTAAATAAATATCTTAAATGGGGTTCAGACCAAAATTTATTCTTTTTTTATTTATTAAAAATATTATATAAGCAATGTTTAGTGAAATATCAAATTTTTTGATTTATTTATGAGTAAATGATGTAAGCAATGTTATGTGAAAAAATATTTAATAATTATCCTATTTTGTAAAGTGTGTGAAAGTGGAAAAGGAAATCGGAATATATGCCTTTTTCAGGGTACCTTCCCAGAGGGAGACACGTTATCTTGGTACGTCCTTGGGTGGGATATTATACTATTATTACGTGAATAGGAAAATTTCAATCTCACTGTTGATTAAGGACCATTGGATTTCCCTATTGAATCCATTGGTCATCAAAAAGAGAGGCCGCGATCCGTCACAGCTGTTGATTTTCAACCTTATTGGACTGTGACAAAAGTTATGGGTAACGGTGGTCCCTCAAAGCACACTGTGTGGAGCTCAGCTAGTCCTACATCGGTTTTACCATTTTAGGAAAAAGAAGATCGACGCGTGTCAACTTATTGCGCGAGCATGGAGCGTGCTGGTCGCTCAAACCATCAAATCTAATCTCCCACTTCGGACTTTATTTGCTTATTTTATTTTATTTTTATTTTTAATAAATATTTTTGCTGAAATAAAAATTTTAAACTGAATGTTGGGATGATAATTTTTTTTACTCTGTCCCGTTCCTATAAAACAAATAAGATTATTAAATAATATAAAATTAGAATAACCAAGACTAATGTCTTGAATATTATTGAAGATTATAAACCATATAAAGTCCCTGTTTGGGCAAATATTATTTATTGATTTATTATTTTATTTTTTGCTTATTTTAGCTTAAGTAACATAGAATTTAGTTTATTGACTTATTTTTGTTTATTTTTTTACTTATTTTTGTTTTTTCTAAATTTTTTTAATATTTTGATAAAAAAATTTTATTTTTTTGATTTGTCTCAATAAGAAAAAAGTTGAAAACATCTGAGAAGTATGGCGCTAATTTAAAATTTGGTCAAGGCATGAAGCAAATATAAAAGATGCACAAAAATAAATAAAAAGGGTTGAAAACATCAAGATTCTATAAAGTCACAAAGGAGTTGATGAGAGTGGTTCCAAGATAAATGTTCTTTCATATCTTTGGAAGTTCGTACGTACCATAACTAGTTAATTTCTTTTTTTTTCCCAAGGTTTGATGAAACTCTAAGGGCCCTTTTGGTACAATTTTTCGAAAACTATTTTTGGAGAATTCTATTTTGAAAATAGCAAAAACACGTTTGGTAGCACTTCTGAAAAAATTATGTTCGAAAAATCAAAAAAAAACTGAGTTAAAAAATATGGCGTTTTTAAAAACAGCTAAAAGATGTTTTTATTTTTTTTTTCAATTTTTTTCGTTTGTCGTTCGTACGATCAACACACAGGCGGTCGTTGTTATCGTTGTCGTTCGTCTCAACCTCTCAGGTTGTCGTCGGCAACGAGATAAATTTTTTGAAACTCAAACTCGTCGGCGTCAGCATCGCGAAACTCAAATTCGAAACTCAAACTTGGCATCACGAAACTTAGACTCGTCGGCAACTGCATCGCGAAACTCAAATTCGAAACTCAGACTCGTCGGTGTCAGCGTCGGCATCGCGAAACTCAGACTCGTCGGCGTCGACATCACGAAACTCATATTCGAAACTCAGACTCGTCAGCGTCGGCATCACGAAACTTAGATTCGAAACTCAAATTCGAAACTCTGGTTCGTCTCATCTGTTCTGTCGCCGGCGGTGATGCGAGCTCTGGTTCGTCTCAAGGATTCTGTCGCCGGAAGCGGCGCGAGCTTTGGTTGTCGGCGTTAGGGTTTCTAAAAATAGTATACCAAATATAATTTCTCTTTTTAAAATATTAAAAAATAATTTTTAAATTTATTTTTTAAAAATAATTTTCAAATTATAATTTTAGAAAACACAACCAAACGAAACCAATTTAAACTTTGTTTTGGACATTGGGTTTCTTTATTTAGGACAATTCAATGGCTGTTTAACTTTCAGACATAGATTTCAATCAGCAGATTTTTCCATGTTTAATCTAGTTAAGTGTTTATTCTCTGAGATTGGGTATACAAAATTATACAATGTTGTTTATTGTTATATGTGATCAAAATGTAAAATAGGTTATTTTATAATAATTAAGATGAATTATGCCAAAACGATCCATGTCCGTCAATGATAAGTTATGCCAAGTTTTTCGATCAAGTACCTTTTTTGGTGACTCAGTTAGGGCTTTTAGTCAAAATGGATCTTAATTATTGAATCGTGTAAAAGTTAATCGGGTCTTTACTGATTTTAAATTACGAGAATAGGGTGGATTCAAAATCATATGATTTTTTTCTTTATTCGAACCAATTTTTTTAATTTAAAAATTGTCTTCTCACATTTCATTTAACAATATTCCACTAACAATTCTTGAATTTAATTATTAACAGCTTTAACACTTTAATTGTTCTTTTTTTTGGTTTTTTTTTTCTGAAGAACTAGACCTAATTTGGGCTATACTCTAATAAAAATAATTTTATTTTGAATTTGATATTAAGAATGAATCCTATGTAGATTTTAATGAAGTTAAATAAAAGTAATTGAGAGCCTTTTAGTTGATTGAAGCGTAGTAATAAAATTTTATTTTTGAATTTAGTATAAGGATTTTATACTAGAGGGTTCATATTTTTTTTTTAAAAAAAATTCAAAGGCCTAGGCGGCGAGATACTGCCGGCTTATGCCCTGGGCCAGACTTGGGTTTGCTTACCCTTTAAAGCAGTTAGATATATCTAAATAATTACTCTCCTCACTAAATTATACTAGGCATTCAATCATATATATATATATATATATAAATTAATAGATAAGGGATCACTTCTTCCGAATATTAATATGTCTCTCTATCTTAATGCATTATAAATTGTTA
This sequence comes from Heliamphora pulchella, assembly GCA_032270985.1. Taxonomy (NCBI): domain Eukaryota; kingdom Viridiplantae; phylum Streptophyta; class Magnoliopsida; order Ericales; family Sarraceniaceae; genus Heliamphora; species Heliamphora pulchella. The sequence continues at coordinate 4,770,826 of JAULJZ010000021.1, read as the reverse complement.
GATATATTTTGAGATTTTCATGTATTGATATTCTTAAACAATTAAACTACTTTTAATATATTAGAACACAAAAATATGTAATTTTCAAGACAAGAGATTGTATTCCTTTGAATATCATACACATCACTTCTTATACACCCAAAGTGCCAACCTAGCTAGCTACCATGGATCTCTTTTGCTCTACACCCCCAATGGAGGATCTCAATGGATTCATAAGATATTTGTTGAGATTGGTAACCATTGAGAGTTATTTGCATAATAAGACCACACCTTTAAGACCAAAATGACCAACCTACCCTCTCTTTTCATCAACAACCCACCATGGAGATGAGGATCTCAATGGATTCATGCACCAATTGTGCACCAATGCACCTGGCCAACCAAAACCACATCACACATGCATTCTCCTTTCTAATGTTCCTATTCAAAGAGACACCATGAGTTCTTGCACTTCGATAGGAGCACTGATGCACCCATAGTTGGTCACAATACACATATCAATGGGTACTTTACCCATGTGGGTTGCATTGTGAACATATGAGTTTATTCCTATAGTTTGCTCCGGAACTGGAGAGCTTGTTGTGATCAAGTCACCACAGGTACTATTGTGGGTGTACGTGGGCTTTATTTGGAATTTTATAATTTAATTAATAAGAACTGTTTAATTATTTTGAATTCTTCGAGTACTAGGTAACTTATACAAAAAAAATTAATTTCATTCAGATATAGTTATCTAGATGATCGGATCTACATTTAGTTTGAAAAATTGATCAGCTTATAGAATTTTGAGTATAAACTGTAAGATAGATAAATATGCTCTTTTCATAGAATTGCAGATGTCCGATTAATCTAATTTTTATATGAATTATTTACTCAATGTGAAGATTTGAGCTGGTTTAGTGATTATTATTATGGTAAATTAGAAATTCAAGGTAGGGCTTGTATAGCCTACCTTTTCAATATAAGGCAAAAAAGGGAGGAATTTGGACTGAAAAAAGAAAGTGACTGGAATTGTTTGACCATTTTTCAATTGCTTGGAAAAGACCCCACTGTGAAGCTTAATATTCTGTGGGTAAATCATATATATATATATATATATATATATATCATACTTTAGAATATGGCCTCGTTTGATAATTGACTTTAAGTTGACTTTTTTTAATTTGAAAAGTTAGCTTTAAGCCAACTTAAAATTAGATTTATTGTTCTTTTACTTAAAATTTTAAAAGTTACAAAATCACATTTTTCAACTAAAAGGCTTTTACTCTTTTTGTTTTTTTGCGTAGATTTTTTTTTATGTTTTTTAAAAATATTATAACTTCTCTTATACAAATCTATTTTTTACAAAAATTATATTTTTAAAATATACTCATCAAAATCTATCAAACAAAATCTATATTGAATATAAATTATCTATAAAAA
>JAULJZ010000021.1:4730313-4746579 GCA_032270985.1 Heliamphora pulchella | reverse complement strand
GTGGTGGTTTTGGGGGAGAGGGGATGGTGGTTTGGGGGTAGTGGTGGTGGTTTTGGGAGAGGGGGCTGATGGTTTGGGAGTGGTGGTTTTGGAGAAAATGGTGATTTTGAAGGCAGTTTTGAGGTGAAACGGTAGTTTCCGTTAAATTGAACGAAAATTGTAACGATTGGGATCTCTTTGATGTTAAAATCAAACCTGATTAGGTGTTAGTGCAATTTTTGAAATCACATGGAGAGTATCTATTTTTGTCAGAAACCTCAAGGGAGGTCAGTGTAATTTACCCAAAATTAAAAAATCATTTCTAACCACCACCCTTGATTACTTACGTACAACTTGGAAGTCAGACGTAGATAACATTCATAACTCGCACATTGGCTCAATAGAACTTCAAAACTATGGTTATTGGCCTTGCCGGGGACGATGTATATCATCCTCTACAATTAAGCGCGATTCTCAGTTTAGGAAGAATCAGGTCTCTATTACTAAGGACCCGTTCGGGTAATCTAAAAAGCCTAGTTTTTTTTTTAAAAAAAATTCAATTTTTAACCCATACCATTTGGCTTATCTAAAAAGTCTAACTTAATTTTTTTTCAAAAAAAAAACCTATACGCATCCCAAACACTCATTTTTTCTGAGTAAAAGGACATAACATCTCAATTAAAAAAAACTCGTTCTAATATCCTAAACACTACAACTTAAAAATAAAAAATAAAAACATATTAGTAGACATTTTAATAAAAAAAAAACAGCCTACCATAAAGAAATTATCTCAAACTCAATTTCTTTTTTTTTTCCATCTTTTTCTTTAAAAAAAAAAACTAAACCTCTTAAAACCTAAACTTTTTATACATCCCAAACGGGGGCTAAGTTGCAAAAACCTGGCAATTTCTTGTTTGATTTTGCTTTGCCTTGTAATGAAAGGCATAGCCATCATAATTCAGTTCTCCCAGGCGTTGTTGGCCATGGAAAATCAGGTCTTCTGTGTTTTCAGTTGCAACATTTATCTATCTTGATATCAATCTCATATTTTAAATCTGTGAGGAATTTCTTATTCGTCTTCATTCAAGTTCATAGGAAGCACGAGCTCGGCGGATTAAAACAAGCCTCTCCGGCCCAAGAAGAAAAAAGGTCGATAAACAATGGAATATTTACTTACAAGTAAATCACTTCCAATGTGAAGGACAGTCATGGTGCTACTCTGGCATTGCTAACACCAACACCCACAATCAGATCTCACTCAAGGTGGTGCATAACCTCATAAAATCTCAAATACAAAGATTTTACCTGGTCATTAACTTCCACAATTAGTTCGCAAAAGTCCTTAACTCGAGATTAATTGAGCTGGGCTGGGCGAAAAGTCCTGGGTTATCAAACAAAAAAAATTAAATTCAAAGATCTACTTTCTCAAACACCTAACTCAGATCACTGACTTAGTGGTAAAGATTAAGGAAAATGTTCACATTCAATGGGAAACAAAATCATCTTTCACTATGGAACCAGTGCACAAGCTGATGTGAGTTCAAAGCCCCCAATGTTCCCAACTCTACAACCATTCTTAGTGGTAAATATTAAACCAAGTGCTTTACACACGACACAAGAGCCTCAACCCATAAACCATGCTTCTCTGGTCGGTGACAATGAAGAGTTGGTGGCGGAATAGGTCATCGGCATGCAACGAAATGTCGGTCTTGAACAAAAGGGGTAATGAATTCTAGGATGTAAAAACATGAGGTGCTCATCCAACAATATCAGAGACAGAGGAGGATAGCTAATGCTTATATGCAATCTGCTAGCTTATTCCCATGCACAAAGGAATAAAATGAAAAACTATCATTTAACTTGTCAAGATGCAAATAGAATACTGGTAAATATTGTCTTCCTAAATAGTCAGAAATCAGTTTGAAACCCCAGTTGTATCTTATTCCATCATTAGTTAGAAGACCACCAAGAGGCCCTTGGCCCAATGGTACGAGTGTTATCTCCCAAATGGGGGATAAAGAGTTCAAACATGTCAAGTGCAAGCTGTGAGAGTGGGTGCGCGTGTATTTACACATAAAAAAAAACATAGTTAGAAGACATGGCAATCAAACACTCAGCAACAGTTATATAGCATCTCCTTTAGTAGCTTACAGAAATAGTTTGAAAAGAGTTCTTCAGTATTGCAATTGTTAGCAAGCCTAGAACATATTGAATCCAGCTTGCATAAAAGCGTAAAAAGGAAGATAAACTTAATCACCAGAAGATGCACACGAGTAAAGATTACTAACCTATAAAATGATTATAAAGGGGAGATTGAATGAGTTGTTCAAAGTATTAAAGTGAGATGTACGAAGATTATTCCTATTTCCTAGAACATTCCTCTTAACGTAAGATCAAGAAGAGTGAATATCAAGAAATTAGATGTACAAAATACTGAACATAGCTGGAACAAGAAAATTAAAAAAATTAGTAAAAGAAGAAGAATAAGCATGACAAATGAAAGGTGAAAATGCAGAGGTCAAACCAACTGGGGAAAAGAATGAAAAGTTGTCTAAAATGATGAGCTATATTGGAACTTAGGTCAATGAAAGGCACAATGGCAAGCTGTATAAGCACAAGCCGAAGATGCCATGAGGATGGGTGAGGTGAAAGGAACTGGCCTTGAAGGTAATGGGAAGGACACAATAGCTTATGATTTAACTGCTAACTTGGCCATAAAAGAAAAATTACTGGAAAAATTGGTTCATATAGCTAACCTTACTAAGTTTGCATCTTCCTTTTTGTTGAGGTGAATAATCAAATACGCTTTTGCCAAAAGTCATTTGATTATAGATAAAGATGGATTGATAAAATCTTTCAGGCAGTAAGACATAATTATCAAAGGCCCATTAAACAAATACATCAGTGCACAAATTAAAGAGCTTGAGTACTTTGACCGATGTCATGATTTGTGAAGAGGAAGGGATATTCTATTTGTTCTGAAAAGATGGTTTTTGAGCCACAAGTATGAAGAAATTATGAAAATGAACATCCTTAGCAAAGTCATGATGATAGTCACATATGAAGAAACTCAAAACATTCAAAACCCAAATGGTAGCAACTTCTTTCTCTAAGATCCTGTGCACTTAAAAATTATATGGGGATAACCACCCATAGTAGGGAACAATAAATCCATAAATAGGAAATAGACAAAAGGTTGTGCTTTATTAACAAATGTATATGTTTGCAAGTACTTCTATAAAAAAAACGCAAATAACTAAAGTAAGATCAGAAACTGAAATAATATATCACCTAGATCCACAAGTATTGATAGGGATTTTCCTTTTTCCAAAGGCACGACATTAATTTTACTTAAAATTATATTACCTCGGTCAACTTTAAGGTGCAAATATATTTAGTCTTATCAGTAATTGCAGTATACCGCACAGCCAGAATGATGCCATTTTTGAAACACCACTGATGCAATACCTAATGGGTTAATGCCTCAGTTTTTTGCATGGAAATTCGAACACCACTACAAACTGGCAACAATAAACAAGCCACTGCCGATCCCAAGAGGTCCCATTGCAGTAGATAATGTGAACATATCCCAGGCACAAAATATTCTCAAAATGTTGTGCATAGAAACATGCATTTAGCAATTTTCTTTGCAAGCTCATATATTCATTGGAAGCAATGATAGCCTCGTTGAGTTGTCCTATCCCATTGACACGTTTGCAATTAGAATGTATTAAAATTTCAAATAAAAGGAGCACCAAAATCTCCAAATATCAAGAGACATGGGGTGTTTGGCTCAACATTTTAAGCCAACTTTTAGCCTTTTGTCACTAATTTTAGCAATTAGCTAAAATCTTTTTCAAAGACCCACAATTTCTGCTACAAGCTATGATTACCTTTTTTTTTCTATTTCAGACTTCAGCTACGAGCTAAGATATTTACTAAACAATTAAAAACTTCTGCTATAAATAACAATTTATAAGCTATTAATTTCAACAATGACAAACACCCATATGATAAACTATTAGTTTTAACAATGACAAACACTCACATGATACTGAACAAAAATGTTAGAAGCACAGACGGAACATGTGGGAACCCACACGAGAGAGGTGTATCCAAATCTCCAACACTAAGTCGTTATTAATTAAAATCTCCAATGCACTTTATTAAATTACCAAAGTTGATAACAACAACAAAATTTCATCCTCAACCATGACAATTTCTACCATCAAACAGTAAACCAACGACCCCTAATCATGGAGGAGATGACTAACAAACCTCACTATTCATTCAATTGTTCAAGTTCAGCCTTCAATTGCTCAATCTTGAGCCCCATAGACCTCTGTATTGCCGCCTTTTCCTTATCTGGCAACTTTGCTAACAAACCCCTGTACTTGTCCAAAACTTCTTTAACCGCGTCGCGAGCACACTCCGCTTCTTCATCGAAATAAACAGTTTCTTTGGATTCCAAGGCTGTCTCTATCTCCTCCCTTGCCTCTGCGAACTTCAGGTTGATCTCGTCCACCTCTTTGCTCGAACCAGAACAGAACTGCCTCGTGTTCTGGAAAATCAAGAACTGGGTTGCAGAGTCTGAGCTTGTTGGGCGAAGAAAATGGTGGGTTTTCGTGAGTTTTGGAGGCCAGAATGAGTCTGAAACGCATTGGTTTGAGAGAGTTGATAGGGATTTGAAGATGAACGAAGAAGTGGGTATTGAAGATCGATGAAAAGGGTGCCCTAGAAATGATTTACGGAGAGAGATTGCTGAACGATTAAGCATTTTGGAAGCAAAACCGAGCGAGAAAGAGCGGTAAGAAAAAGAACAGTACGAAAATAACCTAAAACACTTTCTTTCTTGTCGGTTGCAACGCTCGGTTGCCACTTGCCAGGAGATTCAGACCAGATTGGGAATGTAACCAAAAAGGCTTGGAGAATAAGTTGGGTCCCATTAAAGGCCCATTAACTTTCAACTTGGGCTTGAAAATGGACTACACGACTAGTTACTCTGTCCCAACTAAGGCCCTGGAATAATTTTTGAATTTTTCATTATCTATATTTTTTGGGATTTTTTTATCTTTGACTTTTTTTTTTTACTTTTTAGATTCTTAATGAAAAAAATCAAAAAATAAGAAAAATAAAAAGATAGAAAAAAATTCACTAAGCAACTTAAAATATGACATTGATTTGTTTTAGTTTACTTTTTCCTTTTTTAATTTATTTATATATTAATAAAAAATTATTTTTTAACTTATCTCGATGAGAAGAATTGAAAAAGTATAATAGTTTGATTAAATAACAAATATTTTTTTACTAAAGATAAATTTATCAAAACAACCATATCTTTTTTAAAATAAAACCACAAGGAAAAATATAGAAATCTAAGTCATTTGGTAACTTTTCTTTTTAAAACCACATTTTTATTGTTATTTCAAACAAAAAGAAATCTCATTTGTGGAGAATAAGAAGCTTTTCGATTTAACATAACAACTTTGACCTCCATTTATAACTTACAATTGGGCTGCAATATTTAGGAACAATTTTACCTTTTGTTTCGCCAAGCCATACTAACTTTTGCTTTTTTTGCAATTTAGTTATTTATTTAAAGACAACTTAGAAAACGAACCCTAACAAACCATATGATTAAAAAAAAGCATTATGCACCCAATGAAACAGTTCCTGATCATTAAGCAAGTACAATCCGCATGGAGCTTATTAGATTTTCTCTTTAAAAAAAAATTGCAGAGGTTCAAGATAACCAAACTGGTGCAGGTACTTTTTGTCTAAAAAGTAGGGTATCTATGTGCATCTATGTTTGTCCCAATGCATTGAAGATCGTCGAATTATGTGATAATCTCGGAGCGTCCAATGATTTTCAATACATTAGAATAGAAGACAACAATTTCCGAGACAGATCATCTCTTACCACCAAAACCACAAAGCCAACTTGTACCAAGAGTCAAACTCACCCCAAACCTTTAACAAATCCTCCATTACCCAACCACCCCAATTCCCTTATTCACAAGACTACATAATCCTACTCTTATGCAGATGAACCCTTCAAGGAAGTTAGTGATGGCTCACCCACTTCTCCTATTGAATCGGTTCTCGAGCATGTCTCAAGTGGGCTATCCTGTGGTGACCCTTCTCTTGTGTGCCTTTGCACTGTTCATTTGTGCTTCCCGGTTGCGCAGGTGGCGTCGATGGAGGGACAAAGATCCTATCATCCAACTCAACAATGAAGAGATGATTTGCAGGTTCGGGTTCCAGTTCGAAAATGGAGAAGGAAGCGCACGTAGCGGTGAAGTCTCAGTTTGGCAGAAGAACATTCTCATGGGAGGGAAGTGCCAGCTCCCAGATTTCTCCGGGGTCATTATATACGATGCTGCCGGTAATATTGTTTCACCGGCAAAAGCTTCTCGTGCTCTCCCCTGCAATAAATGATGAAGAGATCAAAGTTCTTGAAATCAAATGTCAAAATTATAATGTTCCAAGCATCCAAAATTGTCCGGAAATCCCTACTTTTGTGCAAGTTTAGGATAAGTTTAAAACTCACAAGCCTTGGTGTCAATGATTTGTGTTTCTCTCTGGACTCCGTCGAATTAACTTCATGCTCCCCTAAAATACATCTCTGTTTCACAGGCACGGCCACATATTTTTAGAAGCAAAAGGATCAAGAAACTGCTCTGTTGTTATGAAAGGGGAGAAAAAAGAAAAGCTTTGAAACTTCAAACAAAATATTCAAGTGCAATCTTATTAATACAAATAATCTAAAATTGTGTATACAATTAATTGGGCCTTAATGATCCTTTCTTGTTAGACAAAGAACTCCGTCCCCTGAACCCTACAACATTTAGTTTTGAAAAGGTTGTTTTTACAGCACCAGATTTTCTGCTGTCTGGCGTTTTCTTCCCACTGGAAAGAGCCTTTTTTGAACTACTTGAACCTGAAGATTTAAATGACTTAGACGGTCCAATTGCTGTCTTCGGTCTGATTGCTGTCTTCCCAGATTTGGATGGTGCAGACGCTTTTCCAGATTTTGTTCCTAAGGTCTTTTTGGCAGATAGAACCTTGCCCTGGAAACTTGATGACTTCACTGGTACAGCTTTATTCTTGTTTTTCTCATTCAAAATCCTCACTGATTTCACATTCTTCTGCTCGGTTATTCGAGACCTGGCAATGTCCCTCTTGACATTATCTACAGTAACGGACTCCAAGCTCTCATTCTTCATTATGGCCTCCTCAATCCGGGTGGCCAGAATCAAGTCCTTCCTGGCAACTAAACTTGTCACCTTGCCTGTTAAAAGGAGGCATCTTAATTTAACAACTCGAGTAATAAAACAGTTAATGTACAACAATAGTAAAATGTGAGTTTGTAAATCCAAATGGAGATTAAAAGCGAATGCAAATAGAACAAATTGCTCTACAAGTCACAAAGACAAAAGCAAGGATCACAATGCCAATGATGCAATTTTTAGTATAAAATACTTCCCTCCAGAGTGAATATGAGCAGCATACAACTACACAAGTAAGAAGTTTAGACACATACGTGTGAAGGCTTCAACCAGATCAGATGCAATATATCATCCCCTTACACACGCACTCCTGTAATCCTCAAATACCCTTCTATCTCTCTTTTTCTTAAACCTCTTATTTTTAAGAAAGCTAACAGGAGAAGCAGGTAAAAATACCTTTAGCACCCATGCGGGCAGTTCTTCCAGTACGATGGAGGTAGTCAATCTAAGAGTCAAAGGGAATGAGGAGGGCTCAATTTTCAAATGCTTTAAAACAGAAAAATAGCAAGAGAACAGCACAATACAAACAAAGCAGTCAAGATTATGCTTACAGAGTTCAAGGGAAAATCAAACATAACAACGTGATCCACATTCAAGTCCAGTCCCCTTGCAGCCAAGTCTGTGCAGACCAACGTTGGGCAATCTCCATCATCACTCTTGAACTTTTGGAGATTTTCAACCCTAGGAAAAGAGAATAGAGCACTTTCAAAGGCAGAGTAAAAAAGTGCAACTAAACACATACTTACAGAGTTGAGCTTTGATAAAGAGCTTCAATTGTTTGCATCACTCAAGAGAGAGAGAGAGAGAGAGAGAGAGAGAGGAAAATAGAAAAGGAGAAGTGACTAGCTACCTTTTTCCCCTTTCCTTATTGTTCATTATTTTATATGAGTGCCAAAACTAGAGTTCAGTTTGGGCTTGGTGCCCCAAAATCTGACATTTTCTTCCTTACCGTCAAGTATACCTTAGAGAAAAGTCCAAGAAATTGAGGCATGCAGTTCAAAAGGGGATCTAATGAGGTAAATAAGCCTACCATTTTTTTTTTATCCCAAAACAACCAGAAAGAAAAAAATTGGAAAAAAAAAAGAAAATCAAAATTAAAATAAGCTAACACAATCAAACCAGAGCCCAAATACAACCCCGTGGCAACCCATCCACCCAATAAAAAATCAAAAGTGTGTTGTAGACACATGAGATGCTTTCTCTTCATCAGTAATGGCTTTCCGTTTACCACCTTCCCTCCAAAAGGATGTTTTGAAAACGTTCTGCCTCCTTTGTTCACTTTTGTTAGTAGTGGTGTTGGGTTGGAAAAGGGGGGGTGCATATTTTATCATTTGTTAAGTTGTAAACTCATAACTGTGCAGGCTAAGTTTACGTTAACATTGAGGCAAAAAAAAAACTATGGCTTATAGAAGCCATCCAGAAGTTGCAGCAATCCACTCAGAGGCAAAACATGTGCAAACAATGGATTCTGGAAAATATAGACATGATGATACAATATGCACAATTACACCTTCTAGATCACCTTTGTTCTGCTGGCACCTCTCCATGGTAATTAACAGTAGAGAATTGATTTTCATTGAGAAAGTGGTCCACAGCACGACTTGAATTCAATGTGTTGCAGAACACCATCACCTTGTTTCTCTTTGCTAAACTTGGCTCAAGGACCTGTATTGAAGTTATTAAATTGCAGAAATGTGAGTTTATTTATCAAAGATCAGGCAGAATTGCAAAGTTACACCAACTCAATCTATGACGTGATTCGGCATTTGGATCTGCTAATGAACTTAATGATGCTACAGTCAAGGCTAATACCTCAATAGTTCTATCAAGTGTTCCCTAAACATAATTGGTAAAATAAGAATTGTCAGCTTGATGTAATGTTTGGGTAAGGAGAGTTGGAAGCTGTTATGGGATTCCAGACCAATAGCTTAGATTGGAGAAGGTAATGCCATGAATCAATGGCCAAACTAGTGCCATATCCTCCAGCTGTGGAATTATCATGTTTCTCCTTTTCTCTGACTCTTGGAATTACCAATAATAGTAATGCATGATTATTTTAACATAAAGGTTTTACAAGGACAGTAATTAATTAACATAACCCAGGAATTGAAATATAAGAAGTCTAATCAATTGCCACATACTCCTTTAGTAACTTAGTGTAGTCTTCTACACTGTTTGGCCAAAACAGTGTTCAAACACAACTGGAAAAAATGCAAAAAAAAAAGCATTGATTTTTCCCTTAGGTTCAGGGTCTTCATTTAAAAGGGAAAAAAATAAAAAAAGACAAGAAGAATATTATATTTCTTTTCTTTTTTACAACAAAATTATAAAACATAAAATAAAAAAACATTCCTCTTGCCCTTGTGGAACAACATTTTGGATGCAGTGAGATGTCATCCTACATCCTACATCCAACTCCCCAACATGAGATTTAGATCCCTATTGCAGGCAGATCTGAATATTTTGGTTTACGCTAATCAAGTACAGTACCATGTAGCACACCTTTAGTCAGAGTACTTTGAATGACATAGAAATGGTTTATGTCAAAGCATCAGAATTGTATTGGAAATATGACAGCTATAAAATTAATAAGAATTCCACTCTTTAGAAGATATATGTGTGTTGCTACCTACAAAACAAGATTTCCCCTCGGTCAGGGATTAAGGGTAGAAAGATAACGCATTACAACTTATTAATATTGCTACTACTTTATTACTAGTTATCAGTATAAGACAATTACAAAAATCAAAAGAAATATACCTGTAGCAATGCCTCCAGCTTATTTTCAGAACCTGATAGTTTGATAAAATCATGGCGAGCAGATGCAATCTTCTTGTGCAATGTTGAAGTGTGCAGATGTACGATTCCTTGAAACTCTTCATCAATCAGGGCTTGAACTGCCTGCAAAACACCACACAAGTTATTGTCCATGATCAGTGAAGACCATAATCTGTATAAAAGCAAGTCGTCAAACTAGAACCATTTAAGATGTTGACCACCAAAATAAAACACTGCACCCTGATCACTATCACATAGTTCCAAAACAGTGTTTCATCCATGGAAGAGGCTGTGATTATCTTCTTGATGAGCAGAAGAGATTGTGATAGTCTAGTACCTCATATTATTCTTCTAATGCTACGGAACCAGCTTTCCCAATCAATCAATTGATGTGTAGGAACTTGCCCTCATCGGACTAAATGTCTAACCTTCCCGCATTTAAAGACAGACTAATCAGTAACAGCATAGCTCTAGCAGTCAAGCTGCTTGTTAACCATTTATACTTTTACAAATGTCCATTATGCTATTGATTACAAATAATCAGTTCCTAGTACCTACTTCTTACTATGAACAATCTGCACAATATTTGTGGCTTGGCCAAAGTTTCATTGACTTGTGTTTGTGTTAATATCTGTAGCTAATTAGCTACTATACCAACAAAGCACAAGTTCACTCCTTAGGTTCATCAAGAATACAAATGATTCAGAGTTCACCAGAAGAATTTTGGAAGAAGTTTTTCGTGTTATCATCTATCCCCAATTCAGATGAGGTATAATTAGAAAACAAACATATGTAAGCCCTCAGGATATCTTTACAATAGAGAATTCCCATAAAGAAGCAAGCAGTTAAGGCCTCAGCACTAACAAGGATCACCTCTGACTCAACTTTGCCACTAACAAACTTTGGCCAGGTGACACTTGACGGCAAAAACATGGGGCAACCACATCCTAGAAATAGTTTGTGCTAAATCCTTAATAAGCAAGCAAATCATGAAGCTAAAGGGAATCTTGGGAAAGTAAAAGATTCCAGGGAATCCCAAAAAAATAGGACTTAGACATGTGATTGGGACCATTGGGCAGCCTACAGTTCACTTTGAACAATTAAATTAGGATAATTATTATAGCCACTAATCGTAGCAATTATCAAGCAATTCACATAACTACAGGGAATTTGCAAACCTCACTAGTATGACGCACTGAATCATAACTTTGATAGCATCTCAACAACCATGGAAAGTTCACATAGTTCATTTGTTTCGAACCACAGATTTATTCTTCATGGTTCAAAACAAAAGGGAAAAATAGGCACTCACAATCTCAAAATCCAAAGTGGCCTTAGTACCAGGCTCAAATAGATGCCATTGTAAAACAAAATTGGTACATCTCACATTATATGCCAAGTAGAAAGGAAAGAAATGCAATTAATTTCACTTCACTACATCAAAGTATCTCATAAATGCTCTATCAAAAAAAAAGTATCTCATAAATGTAGTTGGACGATAGTTCAACAAAGTGTACCTTTGTCATTGTTGCGGAGACCAAAACAGTTTGGAATCCTTTATCATCAAATTTGGATGCACGATTTTTCAAGGGGGCAAGAAACTTGCGAATATCAGGACCAAAGCCACGATCAAACATGGTGTCTGCCTCATCCAACACCTATAAAAGACAGACAACATTATTAAGTGTTCTTGAGTAACTATCATGTGAACATGCCACCACAATTGCCCGCCTTCTATAGATTGACAAAAGGGATAAGGGGAAAAACGACAACAACAGAAAGAATAAGATATAAGATACCCACCAAGTATTTGATGTCACCATAAACTATATTCCCCTCCTCAATATGTTGAAGAACCCGACCAGGGGTCCCCACTACCATGTCAATTGGGGTGTTCAATGAATCCTCTTGAGGTCCTAGACGACCACCACCACTTACCATGGTAGACCTGAACCGTGCATGATGGCTGACAGACTTTGCCACCCGAAACACCTGCACAGCCAATTGATTTTAATTAAGCGAAAGAAACCGTTATAATTTATGCAGGGCAAATCCAGAGAAAATATATAAGAACCTGCTCAGATAGCTCCCTTGTGGGGCACAGCACAACAGCTCGAGGACGTCTGGGCTTCATTAGTATGCCCTGTAATGCCTCATCGCCTCTCATCATCTATAAGATCAACAAATATGAAGCTTCTTTTATCAATATCCAGCATATAAATCTTTGTAGTGTCAACACAGCCTGGTTGCACTCTTCTGAATCTCTGAACCTTAAATGTCAATTTAGATGAATGGCCATAACCCAACAAACAAAGATAAAGAAAAGGCCAAACAATTCAACTACCTAAAAGGATTGGATAGAGTTTGTAAATCTAAGAAAACTGAAACAAATGGCCAATACAGCCATCTGCACGCAAAAAAAAAAATACCATAGTTTAATTCAACTATGTTTAGAGTATGAAGTGCAATTTATTACCATCTGTTATAATTGAGTTCTATCAATATCAAATTATTGTTAAGTTGTGTGGACCTAATAAGTATCGTATAATCCAAGTCTGATAAATATTGTTAAGCCCATGTTTGGTATGTCTAACGAGCTTGGCTTTTAAGAGATTTAGCTTTTCTATAAAAAAAAAATAGAAAAAAAAAGTTAGTGTTTGGAATTATTTATTTAGGATAGTTTATTTTCCTTTTTTCTTTTTGCTAAAATGCTTAATATATCCTTGTTTTTTGTTTTTAAGTTGTACTGTTTTTAGATATTAGCACGACTTTTTTTAAATAGTTGAGATTAGAGTTGACGTTTTGATTGAGGATATTATACTCATTTCACTCACAAAAAAAAAATTTAACCTGTTTGGGATGTGTGTTGGTTTTTTTTTTCACAAAAAAAACCAATTTTTTAGTGATCCCAAACAAGGGATAAGGGTACTTTTAATATTTTTTACAACATTGTAACCCTAGCTATATATAATGTAGCACAAAACAATTATGATGTAACTTCTCATTTTTTAACATATTAAAACTCTGCCACGGGCGTAGTCCTCATTCAGCACACTTATCCTTTTTCTTTCTGCATTTCTCTCATATATCCTAGGATTTGCTATAGCCCTAACAAGTAGGAGGAATAGCTTCAATATTTAATGTGAATGAAGGTGTAAGATTTACCTGAACAAGAGGCAACATGTACGCAAGAGTCTTGCCAGAGCCAGTGTGAGAACCCAAAACCACACTCTTCCCTTCTAACACAGCAGGTATCCCAATACTCTGAATCTCAGTAGGCGCCGAAATACCCATTTCCTCCAAAGCCCCCATCACCTCCTCACCCAACCCAAGCTCCTCAAAACACGATGCCAAAGCCACACTCTTCTTCTTCTTCTTCTTCCTTGAACCATCATCCACCGAGGACGACGACGGATGCGGCGGCGGTCTGCTTTGTGGGGATTTTGTGGAGTCCTTGAGGTGCCTAATTCTGAGCCTCTCGAGGAGAATCGAGTGCTTTATGGGCTGCAACGCTTCCTCCGCCGTGGCGGTGGCGGTGGCGGTGGCGGTGACGGAGGAGCATAGCGGCCTAAATCCTACGACGGCCATTGGAAGTGGCGGCGGCGATGAGAGTTTGGAGAGTGGGAAACGTTTGGGTGGGGAGAAGAGAGAGAAAGAGAAGCGAGTTGAGGCCGAAGAGGAAAGAGAGAGGCTAAGAAGTGTTCTTCCACCACATCCCATTTTCGCAGCTTCGAATTGGATTTAGATTTCGCTTTTCTTGGCGCATTAGCGAAGTGGATGGGTTTTTTAAGATCTTACTGAAACAAAACCAAACGAAACGAAAATTTATTTGAGAAGGAAACCAAAAACTCTGATAAAGATGGAAAGGAAACACGACTTGGGAGGTCATGTGGAGTTAATTTTCGGCATAAAATGAATTTATTTTGATAATTTAAGGTGTTTATTTTATTATTTTTAATATGTAAATTATATATATATATATTAAATTAAATTAAAAATATATTATTAAATGTCTAAATAAATTATATTTGTGTTAAAATAAATTAATAATTAATTTTTTTCAAATAATTAATGATATTTAAATTTTTTTTTTTACTTAGATAATTTACACAGTGATAATTTACGGCCTTATTATTAAAGAAAAATTGTAATGAAAATTTAGTTTTGACCATTTTTTTTCTAATCCTTATATCGCATTTCTTGTTTTTTTTTTATTTGAATATTAAGGTAACTAGAAACTTTAAAATGAGCAGTACAATTCAAATGAATTTTCATATCCTTTGATATATTTATATTGTTACTAGTTAATTTGTACGTGCTAAAATTATTATTGAATATAATCAAACAATAGTAGCTAATGAACATTGTACATCGATAGTCTAGAAAAAAAAACATGGAGGAGGGAGACATAGTAAATAATTAAATAATTAATAAATAATTTATTAATTTATTATTAATTATTAACTTACTAATTTATTATATAAGTTTATACTTTATTTGTTTATTAGTTTACTACAAATTTATTATTAATTTATAAGTTTATAGTTTATAGTTTATATTATTATAAGTTTATTAGTTTATTATTAAATACAATAAGTTTAAACAATTGACATAGTAAAATGCAATATAAATTTTATTAATTTAAATTTAAATTTAAACAATTACATAAATATTATATTTTACACATTATAAATGTATTGTATACTTTTAAAAAATTGATAAATTACATCACTATAAGTCAAATACATCCCAATTAGGTTAGCACATATAAGCCTATGAATCATTTATATTATTCTCTACTTAAAATAAATTATAAAAGAAATGTAAAATTACAAATATAAATAAATAAAATTTACAGATTCAAAAAATAAAAATAAAAATTAGTCTAAACCTGAAAATTTTTCAAGTGTTTCACAAGTTATAATTTCCAAGTCTGCTTCTAATTTTTTTTTCTCGTCCATTTCTTGATACCTTTTTATTGCGTAGATTGTGTTGCGTGTAATCACCAAAACTTACACCATCTTCGGCGTTAATCTAGATCTGTACTCGTTCAGGACCTGTCCACCTGCACTAAAAACTGTCTCCGAAGTAACTGTAGAGACAAGAACTATAAGTATATCACGACCTATCGCAGACAATACTGGTCACGACACCTCGTGTTGTTTTCAATATTCTAAAATATCAAAATTATCTTCATCTAAATTTTCTATAGTATCAAAATAACGTTAAAATTCTATTATAAAACTCATATAAATCTCAAAAAGTCTGCTAGTTTTTATTATATACCAATCATCCGTACGATTTCGAGATGAAGTCATAACCACATGTTGTGTTAATTGAAGTATTATATTAGTTTTATATACATCATGTAATTTTTTAAGTGTTTCATTTATTGGTTTAAGTTGATTTATATTACGATAAATATTTTCTAAAAAATATTATAAACCAATATTTTTACTCCTAAGATATAGTATTGAAGTTATTCTAAAAATATGTATTATTTTACTATAATATTTTTAAAATTTATTTTTCATATTAAATATCATGCAATAATAATTTTTATTGATTACAAATTCATCAAATATTGCGATTATTTTTTTAATTGTAGTAAAACTAATAGAGTAGACGGAGTGTAAATATAAGAAAATAATTTTGTTACTTGATCAAAAACTTTATAAAAAAATTTATATAGCTTTAAATTTTTTCAATCACTAAGCATTGGTGGAGTAAAATAAGTTATCATATTCATTTTAAAAAATAAATCAATAAATTTTTTTTGTTTTATTGCTATTTGTAACATACTATATGTCGCGTTTCACCTAATTTTTACACTATGTTGTAATTTTTTAAATTTTATATTTTCTTGTTGACAGATTTTTCTATAATTAATTATCCAAAAAAAATTTTTTCGATAAATATTAATTTTTCTTGTACTTCTATTTATATATTTTATTACTGACCTAACTCGTTTAATAAACTCATTGTGATATTTAAATTTTTCTTTAACAATTAAATTTAAAATATGCCCAGAACAACGAACATGAAATAAAGAACTAGACAAATAAAGCTGTAAATTACGTTTTAAATAGTTAATATATTTATTATTATAAGAAGTATTATCTAAAATAATAGAAAATATTTTTGATGTAATACTCCACGAAACTAGTTCTTGTCTAATTTATATACTTAAAGAGTAACCGGTATAGGAAAAATCAACATG
>JAULJZ010000021.1:4709551-4730213 GCA_032270985.1 Heliamphora pulchella | reverse complement strand
AGATTATGGGTCAGAGTGCAATTATAGTTCTTTAGTGGTGTGAACTGTAATTTAGTATTTTATAGAAATTGCAGAAACCGCTGCTGATTTTCCATAATTACAGATATCGCTATGAGGTTTGCTTAATTGCTGAAACCACTGATACGTGTATGTGCTCCACTGGAAGTCTTACTCATAATTACTCCCTAGATCTCTGTTGTAGCCCTATATATATGCAGGTAGGCTGAACTAGTTTCATAACTTGTCTTCTAAGACTAAAGTTGTCTTGATTTTGCCGGTACGAGTTCTCGGAGAATTATAGCCCACACTATATCCGAGAATCGCATAAGAGAATACAGTAAAGATCTGATAGGAGTTTCAACTCGGATTCAAATCGTAGTTGAAGATTCGACCGGTAAAATAGAGACAATTATCAAGAGTTTGAGTATCTTCATAACTCTGTCTCTCACACTCCTATAATAGCCATGCCCTCTATCAAATAGAAAAGAAGTTGACATCTGACACTTGGAGTTATAAAGCAACTGAGAGAGAGTTTTACAGATAAAGTTTTGAAACCTTGAAGATCGTTCTCAACCAAATTTCATCATTTTTCGCCAAACTCAAAGAATATCTTGCCTTTTGATTCGAGAATAAGCTGTCAAGCCCTCGAGTCAACAATTAAAGAGAAGAATCAGAGGATTTGTTTTCTTTTGATTTAGAAATTTACCAGAGATTGTAATCCATTTACAAATTCAATAAAAATTTAATTTGTTTCTACAATTTTCTGTCGTGATTTTCGGACACGAAATTTGTTGTTTACAAATTTCTAGCACGTCCGGTGGGACAAATTTTGCCTCTCATCTCTTCTCTTCTTCAAATGCAAAATCCGCAATAGCTCTAACAAACGACGATTCAAAGGCTCTCCAAATCAAAGAAGGAGATTCTAAGCCTTCAATTACCGCAAAGACTAGTTCAGGCTCTAACACTCAGAGTACTGGTCCAGTGACTCGAAGCAAGGCAAAGGCTACGTCTCTAACACTTCTGCAAGCCCCGCTGCTTCCAAAATCAATGCCAATGTTTGGTTCAAACAAAGAAGATGTTATTCTGCAGACAAACGAGGAAGTAGATGCGACCATTAGAAAGATATTTTCTCACAATTCTCTGTCTCAAGAATTAGCCTCAGCTACCAAAGATCATCTGGGGAAAGAAGAAGAAAAATATTCAAGTAGTTCTGATTCTTCATCTTCTCCTCCCACTCCCCAGTCAAAACTGAAGTCAATTGTTGCTGTTTCCATGCCAGTGATGACAACGAATGCTCTTGCCTTGGAAGAGCAAGTAGCTCTCTTGACAAAGAATGTTGAAGCACTCTGTAAAACCATGCAAGATTGCGATGTTCAAATCACATCTATGATGAAAAAAATCGAAAGTATGAGAGATTCAAGTCAAGTTACTCCTAACCCTCCGAAACCTTAAGAAGCGACAAAAACTTCTAACAGCTCCAAACAAAATAGAAGAGTTTGTAGATTTCAGCCAACGGCTCCATTTCTGCCAATCAGTTGAAAGAGTTCATCTTGGGTGCCATCAAGGATAAGTACGATGAACTACCAAAATCTTCTCTTGCTTATGCTAAGCCATACACTCGACGAGTTGATCAAATGAAAATGCCTTTCGGATATCGACCACCAAAGTTTCAATAATTTGACAGCAAAGATAATCCAAAGCAACATATTGCCCATTTTGTGGAAACGTGTAACAACGCTGGTACCGATGGAGATCTCTTGGTCAAACAATTTGTTCAAATGCTCAAGGGAAATGCTTTCAATTGGTATTGTGACCACGAATTCGGTACAATCGATAGTTGAGAGCATATAGAACAAGAATTTCTCCACCACTTCTACAGCATCCATCGTACTATTAGCATGATCGAGCTTACCAATTCTCACTAATGGAAAGATGAACCTGTTATCGACTACATCAACAGGTAGAGAAATCTGAGCCTTAACTGCAAAAATAGGTTGAGTGAGACCTTCGCAATCAAAATGTGCATTCAAAGTATGCATTAGGGTTTGCGCTATATTCTTTAAGGATTCAAGCCAAAAACTTTTGAAGAATTGAGGTCAAGGACCGCCCATCCAAGAACCCAGAAAAGGAAAGAGCTGGCAAGACACCCGTAAAGTAGTGAAGACCGCACCAAAGGCCGATAGCAAGGAATCAATGACAATAGTCATTGTACCGATCAAGATTACTGCTTAGCCAGGGGCAAAAAAAGGTGGAAAAACAGAATCTAGCTAAAGAAAAGGAAGGAAAAGGCTCACTTTGAAAGAGATGCAAGAAGAAGAGTATTCGTTTCCTAATTGTGAAGTTCCCTGAATGCTTGACGACTTGTTAAAGATGAAGCTCCTTGAACTTCCAGAGATGAAACGTCCTGAAGAAGTTGAGAGAGTTCAGGACCCGAACTACTGTAAAAACCATTGCCTGGTTAGCCATCCAACTCAACGATGCTTCATTCTAAAAGAAAAGATCATTGAATTAGCTAGCCAAGGCAAGATTCTGCTAGAGGAAGAAACGAAAGTTGCAGCTACAAATCAAACTTCTATTGTTGTTGCACCCTCACATCTTGCTCTTCTTCAACGAAAAGTTCAAAACTTGGAGAGGTTTGTCCCTGAGTTACCAATATGCAAGATTTAATTCTAATTATTTGATCCAATTGACACAATGGCACTGTTTTCTTCAATTTAATCATCTAAAAATGGGGGTAATCATTATGAAGCAACGGACTTGACAAGCACAGAAGATGAAGGATGGACATTAGTGACTTGCAAGAAGAAAGGAAAAGCAACCCCGTATCGTCTTCGGTTCGTGCGTGCAAAGAAAAAGGAAATGAAGCCAAGCATGAGAAAGAAATATGGAAGACGTGTGAAAAAGGTAGCAGAAGAATTGCTAGAAGAAAGAACATGCATTTTGATCACACTACGGGAGTTCTTCTTGGAATCAATGTGCCAAGCTATCATCCAGAATTAGTGTCATGCCATGAACACCAAAGAATCCCTCGATCCTGAGGAGAAAAAGTGATTTTATGTCAGATGACACGCCAATTGAACCAGATTCTCGCACTTTCACAAATGATTGTGTCGTTAGCATGCCGACCATCTCATTTTCAAACAAAGATTTAATGCCTGACACAACACCACACAATCGTCCTCTTTTTTTCATAGGCTATACACGAGAGTAAAAGGTCAATAGGATACTCCTTGATGATGGGTCAATAGTCAATATCCTGCCTCTTCACACAATGAAGGAATTAGGCATCATTACAAATGAACTTTTTCGTAGATGTCTAATGATCCAAGGTTTTAATCAAGGAGGACAGAGAGCCATTAGAGTAATTCGTCTGGAGTTGCTAATTGACGACATGATATTAAGTGCATTGCTTCATGTCATTGATGCCAAGACTTCCTACAATACGCTACTAGGACGACCATGGCTCCATGAAAATGGCATTGTTCCATCAACCATTCACCAATGCTTCAAATATTATTGGAATGGTGTTGTAAAAAGGGTGATAGCTGATAAGAAACCTTTCACTGAAGCTGAGTCACACTTTGCTGATGTTAAATTCTATTTAGCAAACATCGTGGTGAAAGAATTATAGCCACTTGTTTCCTCATCAAGTCAAAAGTCTCACAACGACACTGACCACCAAGGGAGTGAGAATGATGCTTCCGCTAGCAAAAAGGAGGATGACCAGAACTTCAAAAGTTAGGTTGAGGATGAATCGAAAAGGAAGAAGAAAACTCCTATGCTTTGTTATGCTCCAAAGTCAAAGAAAAGCGAAGATCCATGATTGAAAGGCCTAACCATTCCAATCACTAGCCTAAAAGAAACAAGAATTTTCTCGTCACTACAAGGGTTTGTCTAATCGACTCAAGGTCTTGAAGTAGAGCATGGTTATTTTCCATCAAAGCGGACCGAAGAAGACTTTAATCCGAATGCCTACAAACTTTTAGTAATGGCTGGACATAACTTTCAAAACTTATTTACTTTGAAAAAGCTCTTACCTAAAGTAACTAGTGAAAAAGTTCATGGTTTGAATTCAACCCAAAAGATTCTTAGACAAAAGGGATACGTTGTCTAAAATCCCAAAGCAGGCCTCGGGTATACTTCATCGGCTCCTGTATGTTTTGTTATGAAAAAATCAAATACTCAATACATTACTGCTGATAAAGATGAAAGTGATGAATCAATCTCAGAAAATCCTTCTGTCTTCGATTGCTTAGGTGGTACGGATAAAGAAGTAACTTCTCATTTAGAAGATAGACCATCTGTCTTTGATCATTTGGGTGATGCGAAAGCAAAAGATTCAATCTTTGATAAAGACAGCGTGCTAATAAGAGAGAAATCATCGGTCTTCAATCGTTTTAGTGATACAAAAGTGAAAAACTCTGTTTTTGATCGATTGGGGGCATCAAATGGAGTTTCTACCAAAGCTAATTCGAAGAAATCCACTCACAATAGATTAGGAGTTTCACTAAGTGATAATAAGTTGATCTCTAAGCAGCATAAAGAAGCTCTAATTTTGAGAGATGAGAAAGATATCCAAAGTAAAATACCTTCTTGTATGAAACGACGATCCACTCTAATCGTAGAGGCCGACGAAATGCTAAAAGTAAGGTAAAAATAGTAGTAGTCACCAGAAGCTCTCATGATGAATTTAACAATCCTTTCAAAGAGGAAGAAATTGTTGCATCTTACCATATCACTATAAGCACTAACAAAGTTCAAGTAGAGGAAGATGCTGAAGATGCTCCCCCTGTGTTTGAAGAAGGCGCTAAATTCATAGTTAACGACCTTAAAGAAATCGATTTGGGCTCACCAGACAACCCAAAATTGAACTACATTAGTGCGCTTTTGATGCCAAAGGAAGAAAGGTCTTATGTCGAGCTTCTTTATGAGTACAGAGATGTCTTCGCCTGGGGCTATAAAGAAATGCCAGGATTAGATCCTAAGGAAGCTGTTCATCATCTAGCAGTAAAGCATGGGGTTTGACCGATCAAACAAGCTCAACGGCGATTTCGACCAGAACTCATACCCAAAATTAAAGTTGAAGTCAATATGCTTATTGAGGCTGGCTTCATTCGAGAAGTCAAGTACCCAGCATGGATTTCAAGCATTATTCATGTCAAAAAGAAAAATGGACAAATTCAAGTCTGCGTCAACTTCTGAGACCTCAACAATGCATATCCCAATGATGACTTCCCACTTTTAATAACTGAGCTCATAGTTGATGCTACTTGTGAGACCCGATTTCATTCCATTTTATGATATATACATGTTTGATGTATTTCTTTTCATTATATGTATATTCTTGATGAATGGTTTATGCTTCATTATTGTTAAACAGCATGTGTATATGTATTTTATGCTTTCTTAGGTTTCGTTTTGGCCTGTTTGGTTTTGACTCTTAAATTTAGTTTTCCACCCAGCAATGGCCGCTCGAGCGGTGGTCTATCTGCTCGAGCGGGCCTGTGGCAGAGAGTTGGGTCGGTGGGGACTATTTGAGCGGTATCGAGTGGGGTATAACAGTATGTCATGTCGGCAGGGACCGCTCGAGCAGTGACTTATCCACTCGAGCGATGACAGCCTAGCGCAAATATCAATAAAGCATGGTAGCCTTGGTTTTTGAGCTAAAAATATCTTTTTCATGTCTATCTCTTCCTCTACACCTTTTCCCTACCTTCTCTCTAGCTTTCGGGAGGCCCGGGGCCTAGTTTTTGGTGGTTGGATAGCAGATCCTTGTTATTTGTGCCGAGGGTTTCGCATCCATACGGACAGAATCTCGTTTCGACGAAGTTCAATTTTTGAGGTGTCGAGCTTTTGGCTCTCTAAGGTAGAATCCAAGACTGTGTTGTTGTTAAATGGTGCTACGTGTAGTTATGTGCTTTTTCACCGAGTGGATATGCTTTAAATATCATGTTTTATGTTTAAACATTGTTTTATCCAAGTAAAAAGCATGTTTTACGCTTTTCTTGGTTTATTCCATGATATTTGAACTGGTGGATGCCCATGGTTTTCAAAAGGAGGTTTGAAAACGAGGTGATTTACGTAAAATCTGGAAAATCGTATTTTTGGACGTTTGAAGCTAACCCTTGGGGTTGAGCTTGGAATTTTAAATGTGTAGCCATGATGTGAGATCATTTCTATGGTTATGGAAACTATATGATGTTATGTATGAGGATATTTAGTACCTGGCGATGTGCGTACTTTTATCTGTTGAACCATACAAAAAATTACATAATTGGGGCATGTAAATGTCTTGCGGTAAAAGACAGGCATGTAAATATCCTGCGGTGAAAGACCGCTAAGGATTACATAATTGGGGAATGTAAATGTCCTGCGGTGAAAGACCGTGAAGCATTGCATAGCAGGGGCAAGTGTTTGTCCTGTGGTGAAAGACTGCAAAGAACAGGTTGATTGGACTAGTATTGTGCCATGCTGAAAGACCGTAAAAGAATACAGCATGCATATGACCTTGTTGTATATGCTTATTATGTTGTTGAGCATTGTTAGATGTCCTGTGGATTTGGAGAAATAAAACTATTTCTGTGTGTTATGTAATTGCATATCCTGCCTTACTACAATATAGTCAGTTTCTATTAGGCTTCGGCTCATGGTGTGGGATTTGTCAAACCTTTTTCAGGGAATAATGTTGATGCTCTAAAGGAGTAGATCTAGTGGTGCCCTTAGTGACGGTTGATGGAAGACTTTATTTAGTTTTTCTTGTGTAAGCCTGTTCCTGAAGGCTTATTTTGTACGCCATAAGGCGATATATTATATACATGTTGGAACTATATGTCTTTTGCTTATGAGGGATAAGTCTTGGCTTTCCTTTTTTCTTAATTAAAAAGGCTATATTTGGTTGTATGAAAATCCTATTTTCTTAAAACTGGTGGTTGGTGGACTTTTTATGTGACCCTGGTTTTTAGGACGTGACAACTTAGTATCATAGCTCTGGGTTTGAATACCTAAGAGCCATGGGAAGAGAGTGCATCACCTGGTGAAGATGATTGTGTATGCTTGCTTGCATGTATTTATGCATTTTTATGACATGCAAATAGCTTGTTGAGCATGATGGTTTGTGTATATGTGAGTATGGAGGTTGAACCTCAAGATTGATTAGTCTTGCTTAGGGCGTTTAGATTAACGTATTTGGAAGCCAAGTTAGAAACGCGTTTGGCCGACGTATTTTCTAACAAGGAATCTAAGTAAGTTATCCAAATTAACGCGTCTTTCTTGTCGGTTCTCCTCGGTATGTGAGATAGGTTTACATAATCTTAAGTGGCTATGTGTTAGCATGATTATGTGTGTTATGTTTGTACGTTAGTCATAACATGTTGCATGAGTGCTTATTTTATTATGCTGCCTTCGTATAGAATTATGTCCATGCGAGGAGG
Organism: Heliamphora pulchella; assembly: GCA_032270985.1. Taxonomy (NCBI): domain Eukaryota; kingdom Viridiplantae; phylum Streptophyta; class Magnoliopsida; order Ericales; family Sarraceniaceae; genus Heliamphora; species Heliamphora pulchella. The sequence continues at coordinate 4,722,783 of JAULJZ010000021.1, read as the reverse complement.
ACGGGGACGGGGCTGTGACAGGGGCCGTGGTCGAGGTCGTGTATATGGTTAGGTTCCAGAAGAAGGGGGCGTTCATACCCCACAGGAATAGGTGGGCAGCACTGACATCGTATAGGAAATGTTGGCTACCATGAGTGCGATAGCTGAGGCGACAAGGGTTGGAGTGAGGGCTCCTAAGCCAAGGGCCTCTGTGGCAATGAGGGAATTCTAAAGGTTAGACCCTCCAGCCTTTTCTAGGGAGTTGGACCCCAATGTTGCTATCGAGTGGTTGGAAGTAACCACGACGATCTTTGATACTTTAGAAATTGAGGAGGATGTTTTGCATGTTAAGTTGGCGTCGTTCCAACTTCAGGAGGATGTAAGAGAGTGGTGGAAGTTTGCTAAAACTATAGTGGATGGCACATGGGCCGCTTTTACTAGGTCCTTTTTTGGAAAGTATTTTTCAAGTTCTTCCAGAGACACTTACCAGGAGGAGTTCCTCTCCCTCGTTCAGGGGAACCTTACCGTGGTCCAATATGAGGCCAAGTTCACGAATCTGTCGCAGTGTGCATCAGAGATGGTGTCAACTGAGGAGTTGCGCACCAAACGATTTAAAAGGGGTCTCCGACCTGTAATCAAGGATAGGACTGCAGCGCTGGGTTTTCAGGTTTACATTGAGGCTATGGAAGCCGCTATTCATGTAGATAACTCGATGGCAGAGAGCCGTAGGGTTAGGAAGAGTAGAAGCCAGCAGGGCGGTGGAGATGCACAGTTCTAGGGATGTAGGAAGAAGCTCCAGTGGTCATCTGGTCCTAGTTCTCGTTCAATAGGATCGTATCAGCCAAAATTTTCTACACCTGCACCTTTAATGGCCTCTATAGGAAGGTCAGAGTAAAGAGAGATAAGTTGTTTTAGGTGCAGATAGCTCGAACACCGAGTGGCGAACTATCCCCTGAAGGGACAGTCTCAAAGTTCAGCACCTGCTCAGTCTCAGGGGAGGGAGTCACCAGTATGTTATGGTGCTATCAAACGAGGCACATTCGTAGATACTGTCCCCGAGGAGGAAGTGTTCAGAGTACGATAGGAGCGCCAGCTATTCTATATACACAAAGACGACAGAACTCTCAACAACCTAGGGCTCAGATGTCTAGGTTTGCAGAAGGAGGTGCCTCAGCACAATCTGCGAGACAGTCGACTGTTTAGAGTCACAGTGGGTAGGCCAGAGCACCACAGGGCAGAGTGTATGTTCTTGCAGATCCCAATGCTTCTACAGCACCAGTTGTGCTCGATGCTATAGCCACACCATCCATGATCAGAGGTACTCTCCTAGTCTATAGATCATGGGTCAGTGTTCTCATCGACACAGGAGCATCACATTCTTTTCTTTCCTCTGCTTTTGCATCCGTATTGGGGTTGGAGGTAGACTCATTGGGTAGCGCATTGAGCGTAGAGACCCTGGTTAGTGAGAATGTGGTGTTGAGTAGAGTTAGTAGATCCTGTGAGTTGGGGGTTGTCGGTCGTTGTTTAGAGTTCGATTTTATCATTCTTGACATAACCACGTTTGATGTCATTCTAGAGATGGACTGGCAGACCACCTATTGTGCCTTTATAGATTGTAAACGATGAAGGGTATCGATCTGTACGTCGTCAGGTGATTGCTTTTATTTTGTAGGCGATCGGAATGAGGGTTTGGTACCTATGCCTGGTGATGGTCAAGGTTCGAGGGGAGTTTCCTCTATTGGTTTGTGACTACCCAGATGTCTTTCCCGACGATCTATTCGAGTTGTCGCCAAGCTACAATGTGGAGTTTTCTATTGATTTGGTCCTGGGAGCTGCTCCCATTTCTATGCCATCTTATCGCTTTGCACCAGCTAAGTTGCGAGAACTCAAGGTACAGCTTCAGGAATTTCTTAATAAGGGATTTGTACGCCCGAGTACGTTACCTTGGGGAGCTCCAGCTCTATTTGCTAAGAAGAATGACAGATCCTTACACTTGTGTATTGACTACCGAAAGCTGAATCAGGTAACGGTGAAGAATAAGTATCCTATGCCGAGGATTGATGACTTATTTGATCAATTGAAGGGGTTGATCTGCTTCTCAAAGATTGACTTGAGGTCAGGGTACTATTAGCTGAGGATTAGGGACGAGGACATAGCGAAGACCGCCTTTCAGACTCGTTATAGTCACTATGAGTTTCTGGTTATGTCGTTTGGTCTGACGAATGCCTCTACGACGTTTATGGGTTTGATGAACCGCATCTTTCACCAGTATTTGGATAGCATTGTGGTGGTGTTCGTGGATGATATTCTTATCTATTCACCTACGCGGGAAATGTACGAGGAGCATCTGTGTATTGTCCTACAGCTTTTGAGAGAGCATCGCTTATATGTAAAGTTCGAGAAGTGCGAATTTTGGATGTCAGAGGTAAGATTTCTTGGATACGTGGTGTCGAACGATGGGGTATCGGTAGATTCGTCAAAGACTGATGCCGTGATGGATTGGCAGCGACCGAAGAATGTCTTCGAGATCTGCAGTTTTCTGGGTCTGGCGGGTTACTATCAGCAGTTCGTGAAGGACTTTTCTAGGCTTGCAGCATCGATGACGTGTCTTACGCGGAAGGGAGTCATGGTCGTGTGGAACGAGTCCTATGAGTCAACATTCCAAGAGTTGAAGAGAAGATTAACTAGTGCATCCAGGAGGCAGAAAGATGTATCACGATCTGCGCCATCAGTTCTGGTGGACGAGGATGAAGAGGGATATGATTTGGTTCGTTTCTCGGTGCCTTACCTGTTAACAGGTAAAGGCAGAACACTAGAGACCTATAGGATTGTTACAATCGTTGCCTATATCTGAGTGAAAGTGGGAGAATATCACGATGGATTTTGTATCAGGACTTCCTCAATCACTGAAGGGACACGATGTTATTTTGGTTGTGGTGGATAGATTGACGAAGTCTGCGCACTTTCTTCCTATCCATGTGAAGGATTCAGTGGACAGACTGGGTAGGTTGTATGTCCGAGAGATAGTTCGACTACACGGTGTACGGGTGACTATTGTTTCTGATCAAAACCCGTGCTTTACATCGCGCATTTGGCAGAGTCTTCAGGTAGCTCTGGGGACAAGCTTGACCTTCAGCACAGCTTTTCGTCCTCAGACAGACAGTCAGTCTGAGAGGACCATTCAGATTTTAGAGGACATGTTAAGGGCTTGTGTATTAGACTTTTAGGGTTCTTGGCAAGATCATCTACTATTGGCAGAGTTTGCATACAACAACAGTTATTAGTCTATATTAAGATGGCACGTATGAGGCTTTGTATGGTAGGTCGTGTAGGTCGCCTGTGTGTTGGACAGATGTGGGGGAGAGACCACAGTTCAAGGACCTGACTTGGTATGTGAGATGACCGAGAAGACCGCAGTGATTTGTCAACGTCTAATGATAGGTCAGAGTCACCAGAAGAGCTATGTAGATCGATCAGAGGAGGAGACCGTTGGAGTTTGTAGTGGGGGACCATGTGTTTCTGAAGATCTTGCCACGCAGAGGCTTGATGAGGTTTAACCATAGCGGGAAGCTATCACCGCATTTTATTAGACCATTTGAGATCTTGGAAAAGATTCAGAAGGTAGCTTACCGTTTGGCCTTGCTACCTCAGGTGGCGCATGTGCACAACGTGTTTCACGTGTCTATACTTCGGAGATATGAGCCTGATCCTTCACATGTTCTGGATTGGGCGGAGCTATGGGTTGATAAAGACGTCACATATGAGGAGCACCCTGTGAAGATCTTGGACACAAAGAAGCAAGTATTGAGGGGCAAGACCATTGCTTATGTTAAGGTTCTATAGCTTCATCACGGGATTGAAGAAGCAACTTGGAAGCTTGAGTCTGGAGTTCGTGCGAGATACCTGGAGTTATTTGCCTTGTAGCTTTGTAGTGAATTTTTGGGGCGAAATCCCTTAAGGGGGGAAGAGTTATGAGATTCAGTTTCATTTCATTTTATGATATATACATGTTTGACGTGTTTCCTTTCATTATATGTATATTCTTGATGAATGGTTTATGCTTCATTATTGTAGAACAGCATGTGTAGATGTATTTTATGCTTTCTCCAGTTTCGGTCTAGCCTGTTTCGTTTTGACCCTTAAATTTAGTTTTCCACCCAGCGATGGCCGCTCGAGCGGTGGTCTATCTGCTCGAGCAGGCCTGTGGTAGAGAGTTGGTTTAGTGGGGACTGCTCGAGCGGTATAAAGCGGGGAATAACAGTATGTTACGTAGGCAGGGACCGCTTAAGAGGTAGCCTATCCGCTCGACCGGTGACAACCTAGCGTGAATATCTATAAAGCCTGGTAGCCTTGGTTTTTGAGCTAAAAATATCTTTTTTAAGTCTATCTCTTTCTCTACACCTTTTCTCTACCTTCTCTCTAGCTTTCGGGAGGCCCGAGGCTTAGTTTTTGGTGGTTGGATAGCAGATCCTTGTTATTCGTACCAAGAGCTTCGCATCTATATGGATAGAATCTCGTTTTGACGAAGTTCGGTTTTCGAGGCGTCTAGCTTTTGGCTCTCTGAGGTAGAATCCAAGACTGTGTTGTTGTTAAAGGGTGCTATGTGTAATTATATACTCTTTCACCGAGTGGATATGCTTTAAATATCATGTTTTATGTTTAAACATTGTTTTATCTAGGTAAAAAGCATGTTTTATGCTTTTCTTGGTTTATTCCATGATATTTGAATTGGTGGATGTCATTGGTTTTCAAAATGAGGTTTGAAAACGAGGTGATTTATGTAAAATTTAGAAAATCGTATTTTTGGAGGTTTGAAACTAACCCTTGGGGTTGAGCTTGGAATTTTAAATGTGTAGCCATTATGTGACATCATTTCTATGGTTATGGAAACTATATGATGTTATGTATAAGGATATTTAGTACCCGGCTATGTGCGTACTTTTATTTGTTGAATCATATGAAAAATTACATAATTAGGGCATGTAAATGTCATGTGGTGAAAGACCGCTAAAATTACATAATTGGGGCATGTAAATGTCCTGCGGTGAAAGACCGTGAAGCATTGCATAACAGGGGCAAGTTTTTGTCCTGCGGTGAAAGACTGCAAACAACAGGTTGATTGGGTTAGTATTGTCCCACGGTGAAAGACTGTAAAAGAATACAGCATGCATATGACCTTGTCGTATATGCTTATTATGTTGTTGGGCATTATTAGATATCTTGAGGATTTGGAGAAATAAAACTATTTCTGTGTGTTATGTAATTGCATATCATGCCTTATTGCATTATAGTCGGTTTCTATTGGGTTTTGGCTCACGGTGTGGGATTTGTCAAATCCTTTTTCATGGAATGGCGTTGATGCTCTAGAGGAGTAGATCTAGTGGTGCCATTGGTGACGAATGATGAAAGACTATATTTAATTTTTCTTGTGTAAGCCTGTTCCTGAAAGCTTGTTTTGTACGCCATAAGGCGATATATTGTATGCATGTTGGAACTGTATGTCTTCTGCTTATGAGAGATAAATCTTGGGTTTCCTTTTTCCTTAATTACAAAGCCTGTATTTGGTTGTATGAAAATCTTATTTTCTTAAAACTGGTGTTTGGTGGACTTTTTACGTGACCCTGGTTTTTGGGGCGTGACACTACCACTGGACATGAAGCTTTATCCTTCATGGATGGCTCTTCAGGTTACAATCAAATTTGTATGACACCACGAGATGAAAAGTTCACTGCTTTCCATACACCAAAAGGTATATACTGTTGTAAAGTGATGCCTTTTGGATTGAAGAATGCTGGCGCTACTTACCAGAGGACAATGCAGAAGATCTTTGATGATATGCTCCATATGAATGTAGAGTGTTACATTAATGATTTGGTAGTAAAGACTAGAAAGCAAGATCATCATCTTTAGGATCTAAGAAAAATATTCGAATGGTTGCGTCAATACCAACTCAAGATGAATCCCTTAAAGTGTGAAATAGGCATTATATCTGGAAAGTTTCTTGGTTTTATTGTACGGCATCGTGGTATAGAGATTGACCAGACTAAAATTGATGCAATTCTAAAGATGCCTGAGCCTCGAAACATTTACAAGCTTAAAATTTTACAAGGACGATTAGATTACCTTCGCTGGTTCATATCAAACCTGGCGGGCCGTTGCCAACCATTCAGTCACCTCATGAAGAAGGGGATTCCTTTCGAATGGGATGAGTTTTGCAGCAATTCTTTCAAAAGTATCATGACTTATTTGACGAAATCTCCTGTTTTGGCTGCTCTTATTCCCGGACAACCACTCATCTTGTATATTACTGTGCAAGAACGCTCAATAGGTGCTCTCCTTGCTCAAGAAAATGACGAAGGAAAAGAGAATGCTCTTTACTACTTGAGTATAATGATGACTCCTAACGAGCTGAATTATTTGTCGATTGAGAAGGTGTGCTTAACATTGGGTCTTTGCCATTCGAAAGCTACACTATTATTTTCAAGCACATTTGATTTGTTTAATCTCTAATGCCAACTCTGTCAAATACATCATGAGCAAACCAGTATTGTCTGATAGATCAGTTAGATGGTCCCTTCTTTTTCAAGAATTTGAAATCATTTACGTGCCTCAAAAGGCTGTTAAGGGACAAGCTTTAGCTGACTTCCTAGCTAATCATCCCATCCCTGCTGATTGGGAATTATTAGAAAAGTTGCTATATGAAGACGTACTGCTCATTGAAATACGACCAGCATGGAGGATGTATTTTGATGGAGCAGCTCATCGAGATGGTGTAACAGCTGGTATAGTATTCATCACGCCAGAAAGAGACGTGTTGCCATATGCTTTCACTCTCATGCATCATTGTACAAATAATGAGATTGAGTACCAAGCTCTGATTCTAGGTCTGGAAATAGCCGTCGACACCAAGCAGTTGCAACTCAAAGTATATGGGGATTCAAAATTGATAATCAATCAAATCCTCAATACTCATGAAGTAAGGAAACCAGAATTGGTTCCTTACCATAATTATGCAACACATCTAATAGAATAGCTTGGCGGTGTCACTCTAGAGCACGTGCCAAGGAATGAGAATAGGCAGGCCAATGCATTGGCAAAGTTTGCAACAACTCTCTCGTTTTCGGACCAAGAGACGTAAGTACCAATATGTCAAAGATGGGTAATCCCTCCAATTTTGGATAGTGGAGAAAACGATGAGAGAAACGTCAATGTCATTTCAGTCTTTGAAGTTAAGAAAGAAGACGGGCGACAACCACTCGTTGATTACTTGCAACATGAAAAATTACCTGATGATCCACACAGAAAAATCAATGTAAAGCGTCGTGCTCCGCTATTTATCTACTACAAAGACATGCTTTATCATCGTTCTTTTGAGGGATTGTTTCTCCGTTGCTTAGGTGAAGTTAAAACAATGCAAGCCTTGGAAGAAGCTCATTCAGGTATATTTGGTGTTCATTAATCAGGCCCAAAACTTCATTTTTGAATCAAAAGGATGAGATATTACTAGCCCTCCATGGTTAAAGATTGTATGGAGTACACAATATGATGTCAACCTTGTCAATTCCACGCTAACTTCATATATCAACCGTCTGAACCACTTCATCCGACTGTCCCCTCCTGGCCCTTCAATGCATGGGGATTAGATGTAGTTGGACCAATGACAAAATCTTTGACTGATCATCTCTACATTCTGGCTGCCACTGATTATTTCTCGAAATGGGCCGAAGCTGTGCCATTAAGAGAAGTGGAAAAAAAATCGTGGTGGACTTCATCCGCACTCATATCATATTCAGGTATGGTGTGCCGGCTACTTCATCACTAACAATGGAAAACCTTTTTACAATAGCTTGATGAATAAGTTTTGTGAGAAGTTTGGTTTCAAATAGCACAATTCTTCCATGTATAATGCACCAGCAAATGGTCTGGCAGAAGCATTCAATAAAACCCTTTGTAATTTGCTGAAGAAAGTGGTGGCTAAGTCAAAAAGAGATTGGCATGAGAGAATTGGAGAAGCTCTATGGGCATATCAAACTACTCATCGAACATCTACGCAAGCTACTCCTTATGCATTCATATTTGAGGTTGAAGCAGTTCTACCTCTTGAACGCTAAATTCCATCTCTGAGGATTGGCATTTAGGAAAGTCTCATTGATGAACAAAATGCTCGTCTACATCTTGAAGAATTGGAAGCACTAGATGAGAAGAGACTAGAAGCACAACAGTATCTGAAATGTTATCAAGCTCGTCTCTCCAGAGCATTCAACAAGAAAGTTCATCTTCGATCTTTTCAGAAAGGAGACTTAGTGCTTGCAGTGAAAAGGCCAATTATCACTACACATCGAACTGGCAATAAATTCACTTCCAAGTGGGACAAACCATATACAATTCAAGAAGTTTATTCTAATGGCGCTTATAAGTTGGTTGCCAAAAATGATTTAAGAGTTGAGCCCATCAATAGAAAATTCTTAAAGCTATACTATCCTTAAGAAAACAAAAATGCTCCTTAACGCACGAGTCTGAACTGTATGTTACTCCTGACTGCATGAGTTTAAATTGTGAATGGTACACCACTTAAAAAAATCCTTGAACTACGTTTGACTTGTTCCTATTTTGGGTACATAGGTAACTTGAAATTTTATTTCAAGTTCAGTTATAAAAAAAGAAAGAAAGATTGTTTTGTTAAACTGTTTGAATTAAAAGGAATGGGGCAACACAAAAGTCTCTAACAGCCAAAGTCCGAGATTCCAAGACGTCAAGGTATTCTAGAATCCCAAGACTAGGGTAAAGTAACCAGCAGCAAAGTCTGAGATGACGAGATATCAAGGTCTTTTAGAATCCCGAGACTAGGGCAAAGTAACCAATCTCCAACAGCTAAAGTCTGAGATTTTGAGACATTAAGGCCTTCTAGAATCTCGAGACTAGGACAAAGTAACCAGTCACCAACGGCGGCAGAAATAACCAGTCACCAACGACAGCGAAGTAACAAGTCACCAACAAGTCACGAACGGTGGCATAAGTAACCAGTCATCAACGACGACAGAAGTAACAAGTCACCAACAAGTCACCAACGGCGGCAAAAGTAACCAGTCACCAACGGCAGGCAGAAGTAACAAGTTACCAATAACTCACCAACGGCGACATAAGTAACAAGTCACCAACGGTGGCAGAAGTAATAAGTCACCAACGACAGCATAAGTAACCAGTTACCAACGACGGCAAAAGTAACAAGTCACCAACAGCGGCAGAAGTAACAAGTCATTATTGATGGCAAAAATAACAAGTCTCCAACGACAATGCAACAAGTCACTAATAGTAGTAAAGTAACAAGTCACCAACGGTGAAAAAAGTAACAAATCTCTAGTGGGATAGGGCGAGGTAACTGTCTCAAAAAGAGTCAATGTTTTTGCAAACATCAAAAAAAATCGAAGAGAAAGTTTGTTAGCAAAAAAAATGTTGTTAGCAAAAGAAAAGAAAAAAAGTAAAGAATAGTTCCGACCGCCTTCGAAAGAATTCTTGTTCCTAAGAAAAAAAAAAGAGTTTGTTTGCCAAAAAAAAAGTGAGTGTTGCTTGAAAAAAAAAATGGTGATGACAAAAAGGAGTGCATAAAAAAATGGGAAAAAAAAGCAGGGAGAAACGGGGTATTGTGTTCAAAACTATTATTTTGTTTTGTTGCTCCCACAATGGAAAAAATGTTGCTGTACCAAAACTATGACTTGCTAAAAAAAATACTACAAAAAGGATTGAATTGATTTTCTCGTCTACCACAGAAAAATCAAATTGTTAAATGTTAGACAAAAACTCATTGGGTATGTGTGATATACATTTTGAAAATCTAAGTAAGAAGTTAAAGGAAATTTACCTCCTGTTGATCACTCCTTGATAAACCGATTCCTGGTGGATCCTATTGTGCTACATTCTGGAGTACTAAGCTCCTTTTTATAGGATATGCAAGAGATTTCCTAGTAGGAGTCTTATTCCACGTTTGGCAACTTTAAAACAACTAAGTGTAATGCTCAAGAAAGTTAATATTTGATAAGGATTGAAGTTCTGCTCTCACGAATCTAAGAATTCAAAGCCGCAAGGATTCAAGAGATTCGTTCAAATCGAGAAGTTCAACCAAATCAAAAAAAAAAAAAAAAAAGAAATCAATGAAAGTGTCCCACGAAAAGTGACGACTTCTCAAGCCTAGAAATTTTGGGTAACAAAATAATTCTTTTGTTATAAACTTCTAATTAAATACTTCAATACTTATTTACAAAGAAAAGAAAATAAATAAGTCTAGAGGGAACATTTGTAGGTATATAAATTTTAACCTCTCATAAATTGACACGTGTTCCAAAACTAAAAAAACATAATTATTGGCAAATTAAATATTGCCACATATTAAAGCGGTTCCAAATTAAATTTCACAGTTAGCCCAATTACATTTTTCCACATGTAAAATAGTGAATTTTTTCATATGACAAGGTTTTGGCTAATTAAATCAACCCACTTGACACATGGGAATTACTTGAGAGAAAAAATAAATATTTTTTCTCTAAATCAAACTAAAAGTACATAATTATTTCTTTAAATAAATAAAAAGAAGTAATTATGCTACTAAATAATTATTTCTTTAAAAGAAATAATAATTATTTGTCTATATAATTATCTCTTTAAAATTAAAGATAATTATGCTATCTAATAGTTATCTCTTTAAAAAATAAATAAAAGAGATAATTATAAATTTAAATAATTATCTCTTTAAAATAAATAAAATAGAGATAATTATCAAGAGTTTGAGTATCTTCATAACTCTATCCCCCACACTCCTATAAATAGGCATAGCCTCTATCAGATGAAAAAAAAGTTGGCATCTGACACTTGGAGTTATAATGCAACCGAAAGAGAGTTCTACAAATAAAGTTTTAAAGCACTGAAAATCTTTCTCAAGTTAGTTTCATTATTCTTCGCCAAACTCAGAGGATATTTTACCTTTTGATTCGAGAACATGCCGTCCAGCTCTCGAGTCAACATTTGAAGAGAAGAATAAGAGGATTTGTTTTCTTTTGAATTAGAAACTTACCAAAGATTGTAATACATTTCCAAATTCAATAAAAGTTTAATTTGTTTCTACAATTTTTTATCGTGATTTTCGGACACGAAATTTGTGGTTTACAACTACATATCCGTCCTTCAACATGCATAAGTAACACTAGAGTTTTAAATCATGAAACCCTGTATAAACTCCACATAACGACGCCACTTGCCACATAATCTGTCATGATATCATGTACCACAAAATCGACATCCACATCCACAGACAACCAACAACCTACAAAACCAAACCTAGCCCGACGGCCAACTCTAAACCTTCCACAATGACTTTCATGAAACACAAACGTTTTTAAAATTCACCTTTTTGAAAAGATCAAAGACTCAAACACCCCACACATCCAATGAAGTCTAAACACCACAATAAACTAACCCACATCACCCTCGAGGATGATCACAAAGCACAAACAAAACCCCACTACCACAACACAACCGCCTAAAACAACCAAACAGCCCCAACAGCACTTCAGTCAACTGAACCCCATAATTCAGCCGACTAAAAAGCTACTAGAAAAGAAACAGAAAGCCCCAAACCCAGGTCAGTCGACTGAACACCTCAGTCCGGTTGACTGAGCAACCACACTATTGACCCAGTCGACTGAATTGCCTAGTTCAGTCGACTGACTCACGGTAGAAACTGACTCTAAGCTACTAAAACAGTCTTCTTAAACCCGAAATCGAAGCATCCAAAGTCCTTTTCGACACCCTCGAGCATACCCAAACCCAAAACTACCACAAAAGCTCGAAAGAAACACTCAAAACCCGATTCTATCCAACCAAAAACAACCAAAAACGATTTGAACCAAAACCTAACTTTTTGAAACGTAAACTGATTTCTCATGCATTTTTATATGATAAAAACACACAAGATTTCACGTAATACCCTTATAAGACACGAGAGTCTAGGATTCTATCTCGGTGAGTCAAAAACTCGACGCCTTGAATGTGTAAAAATAGACTTCGTTGGAGTGAAATTCTGTTTAGATGAAAGCGTAGCCCACCACAAGGATACTAAGGATCTACTGTCTAATCGTCGAAAACCGAACTTCGAGCCATCGAGAATTTAGAGAGAAGGCAGAGCTTTCTAGGTTTCAAAAAAGTAGAGAGATGAAATATTTTTTTGAAAATATGTGTCTTAAGACAGATATTTATAGGCTCGCGAAAATATCTTTTTTTTTTTAATTCACACCACAACGCCCAACGATCTTGATAACCAATCCAACATGTATAAAAACATATATAAACATGCTATCACGAAAACGAATGACAACACATCGAAACCTCGCAAAAATTAAAACGGGTCAGGGTCTCACATGGTGTCTCATCATGACCTAAAGAAATGGTAATGAATATATAATAATTTCAAATCATTTTAAAATATATGTATAATATATTAGTATGACGCAATAATAGAATGAACCTAGTGTGAATATCATTTCTCGAAAAAGATAAGAAGGGTCCATGCATTTTATAAATTTAGTTATTTAATTAGCTACTATACATATATTTTAGACATACAAAATATTTAAAAGGTTCAGGTTGAAGGAGCCGTGGCTCCTCCCTTTATGCCGTATGATAGCTCCCCTCCTAAGAGGAGGGAAGAGAAAATAAGAATTTTCACAAAACATATAAGTGAATAATATATTTTTTATTATTTAAATTTGGTAAACTTTTAAAATTATTTTAATTTTTTTACACTAAAATTATTTTTGAACATATTTTTATCTATAATTTACAAAAATTTTAAAACAAAAACAATAAACAATAACATAAAATATTGTCAAACAAAATTGAACCATTATTTTGTAACTAACTTATTAGACCATCTCCAACCATACTCCCTATAATTTATCTAAGTGACTCCCTAAAAAAGCTATTTTGGGGAGTCACATTTTTATTCACAACTCCAATCACGCTCCCTATTCTAGGGAGTCATAATTTTTTAAAAAATAAATATATAATAATTCAAAATTTGGAGTACTCCAAACCCGTTTTGCAATTGTGTATGAACCGGCATGTTTTTTGGATCAAGAAACACTTAGCAATATTATGACAGTATGCATTATATTTGTTAGCCCAAGAGCTTTTTAATTTGATTTTGATAATTTTCATAATTCATTTTCTAAGAATAAATAGTTTTAAATGGATAATATTTTATA
>JAULJZ010000021.1:4645738-4689883 GCA_032270985.1 Heliamphora pulchella | reverse complement strand
AAGCATTTGATTGGGTATTCATGTTGTATATTCTCCCATATGCATGGTGGATTGCAAAAACAGAGAGGATAGATGATAATAGGAGGTTGCATCTGTGTACAAATACACTCTGGGTGACTTGTTCTAAGCATTTAACTTTTGGAGTATTTAACTTCATGTCTCAATCCCACATCGTGGGACACAAGAAAAAGTAGTATGATATGTATAGAAACAAGTCGGATACTATTAATAAGTTGTGTTTAAGCTTTTGGACTGCATTGTTACGCTTTTTATTCAAGTATTAGGTTAGTAGTTCACTTGGGTTGTTACACTGCACCTCATTTATTTTTGAGTTTTCCTTTTTGTCATTTTAAACCATTATGTGAAAATTTCAGATTCAGGAAAACACTGGTGAACATGTCATTGTGGATGTGAACTACCTTCCATCATTCAAGGAAGTACCTGACAATGTTGCAATACCTGCCTTTTGGGAAGCTATTAAGAGCAAGTACGAGTAAAAAAAAAATGACTTTAACGCGTGCTTAACTTGTATTAGTTTCATTTAGCAAACAAATAACGGATTCAAGAAGTCAAATAATAAGAAGAAGCTGCCTGAGTTAAACATTTGTTTTGGCATGTAATCTTGAGTTGTAAATTCGATCAAGTTATTTCACCTAAGTTGGTCTTTTTTTCCTTCTTTGCTGATATTTACCGGCTTGTAGTTTGTCTTCAATTCTCTTTCTTCAGCAATGGATCGGCTTTCATTGCCCTGATTGACATTTGACTTCTTTGGACTTGCAATATTCCATTCTTATATTGTGTCAAAGTTAGTTTACCCATGCTTGAGTTCATGAAGCCATTTTGTTATCACGAACTCTTAATACGTGTGCAAAACAATTTTGGAGAATGACATGGACATATTTAGGATGAACTTACTAGACATATTTAAGAGGAACTGTCTAATATTCAGGATGGTGTTCCATGGTGTATGTTGTTCGCTGATGATATAGTCTTAATGGATGAAATTATGAGTGGAGTTAATATTAAGTTAGAAATGCACAGAAAAATTTTTGAGTCAAAAGAGTTTCGAATAAGGTGAATGTTGTTGAGATGAGTATGTTAAAGTAGATGTTTGGTAAGACTAGAAAAGATAAAATTAGTAATGAAAAAATTTATGAAATAGGAGTTGCTTCAATTGAAGATAAGAGAAAATATATTAAGGTGGTTTTGACATATACAACGTAAATTAGTTGATGTAGTAATAAAAAAAAGTTAGAAAATCTTGGGTAATGGAAATACTAAGGGGGGAGGGGTAGATCCAAATTGACATAAGATGCGGTATTAAGAAAAAATATGAATTTGAAAAATTATGAACTTGTTGAAACTAATTGAAGATATAATTTTTAATAGAGTAAAATTGCACAAAAGAATTCATCCAGCCGACCCAATTAATTGGGAAAAAGATTTGGTCTAGTTTGGTTTGGTCTGGTTTTTATGGAAATGAGCCTTGTTTTTGTCACCTTAGTATTTGTTGGCTCTAAGCCTTGTTAGCTAAAGTTTTAAGGTTCGCCCTTCTATATATCTGGCTAAGTCAGAGATTATTTTGATGGGGACTATTCTGAATGTTAAGGATCTAGCTAACATTTTTCGGTTACCATATTGGGACTCTTCTAATCACATACTTGGGTTTGTCTCTAGGTGCGTTGTTCAAGGCAATATCGGTTTGGAGTGGGGTGATTGAGAGATTTCAGAAGAGATTGTCTAAATGGAAGCGACAATGCCTTCCAAATGGCAGTAGACTTGCTATTCTTAAAAGAACCCTTTAGTCTTTTGACCTACTTCATATCTATTCACACTGTCGAGTTTAGTGGTGAAGAAGTTAGAGAAGCTGCAGAGGAATTTTCTATGGGGTGCCATTTGGTGGACTAGTGTATAGTGTGGTCTTTTGTAAAGAAGGGCCTTGGCATTCAGGGGATTATCCCAACTCTCATGGACAAGTGGTTATAGAGAGATGATAAGATGCTAGACGAGGGTGATTCAGTGTAAATATGAATCATTCGGGGGTGATTGGGTACGCCTCAAGTGTCTATTTTTATGGAAAAGGCATTTGGAAGGGTATTAGGAAGATCTGAGATGAGTTTTCAAAACACATTTTCTTTGAGATAGGAAGCAGAGATCGTGTTAGTTTCTGGTTTTATATGTGGTGCGGAGATGTTGCCTTGGGTACGACATTTTTGGTTATTTTTTCTTTGCCTAGAAATCAGGGTGCTCTTATAGCAAATTATCTTCAAAGGGATTTAGATTTTTGCTTTCAGGATATTGAGTTGAGGAGACATGCAAGATTGGGATGGGAGGTGGATTAGTTGCTACCTCTACCTAGTTTTTTGTATGAGCGCATGCACAGGAATAGTGGCGTGGGCCTTGTGAGTGGAGAGAGGACTGCAAGAAGAGGTTCTCCATCAAATCCTTTTATGGGTGATTGGCGGGGAGTAAGAGTATGTCATTTTTATGGAAGAGTGTTTAGAAGATGAGAGCTTCTTCCAACGTGATATTTTTTGTGTGGTCTATTGCTATGGATAGAGTCTCACTATTAATAACCTAATTTGGAAGGGGCACATTTTGACCAGCAGGTGTTTTCTTTATAAGGTGAGGGAGTTCATTTTTCATATTTGTTCTGAAGTCTCTTGAAATAAATAAAACATGAGGAGTTCTTGGAATAATAATTGGTATCCTTATTACATTAGCTAAAACTCACGTGTTCTTGTACATTTCTATCACAACAAGGTGGATTTTACCAAGGCTGAGAATGGACCAACTATAGTCAGGCGTGTGAATATTCATTTTGCCACGAATTCTGCTTTTGCTTTGGTTCAGCCCATTTCGTAAGGAGAAAGAGAGAAAATTTTCATCTGTAAACGAAGTCGACACCTCTGCATTCTATTTGATGGGCAGTTCGAACTTCGTTTAAGTCGATTGACCATGGACTCAACTTCACACCATTTATTATTTTATATAGAGAATAGGCTATCATTTCACTCGAGTTATTGGTGCCTAATCTTAGATTGGCTGTTAAGTCTCGACTTGCAGACTTAAACATTTAAAAAGGTATCGTAGGGATTTGTTTTCTTTTTATGATTTTAGGTAAAGAGAATAAAATGAGATAAATTTCCCATTGGTGTGAGTGTTAGGCCTTCCCAGTTGACTAACTATTGGGAGAATTAGTAAGTTAGGAGTTGTGACTTAATCTTCCAAAGGTGGTTGAATGTCTCTAGTGAAGATCAGGTTGTTGATCTATTCACAGTGGATTATCTTCTGCTCAGTTTATTAAACTCAAAGAGTAAACTTATGCCTAATTCCTATCCATCAGTTTAAGGGGCCGTATTAAGCATGTGCTTGTTTATGGCAAGGGTGGCCTGTTTGTTAGTCTGAAATCTTTCCAAGCAAAGTGCCAAATTACGGAAAGAAAGTAAGTGTTATAAGCATAAGAGAAAAGAAGAATAAAAAATAATTATTTTTGGAGAGATTTTTAAAAATTATTGCCTCCAATACTGACTATTTAAGTTCCTTTAATTTTTACTTTTTAAAAACCTTCATTCTTTCCAGCAACCTCATTGATCTCGGGTGGCGCAATTTAGTGAATGAATTTTTTTTTTCAACAGGATATTAACGTTCCAATTTTTGAAAGATCTTTGTTTTATATTGTTTTAGTTATTTAAAATATTCTACTATATAAGTTTTTAGAATTCTGACAAAATGTGGCATAGTTTACTCTATGTATAGGCCTAATAAATAATATATAATTTTTTTATTTTTGTTAGTATGATTTATTGTACAGTGCATTTATAATAGTATATATTATAATGAATCAGAAATTGTGTAAAGTAGAGAGTCAGATTATAGAAAGAAAGCAAGGAGTGTATTAAGCGTGAGAGAAAAAGAAGAATAAAAATAGTTCTTTTTTGGAGAGAGTTCTGAAAGTTATTGCTTTTAATTTTGACTATTCAAGTTCTTTTAATTTACACTTCTTAAAAACCTCATTCTTTCTTTCTTTCCAACAAGCTTATTGATATCGAGAAGCGCAATTTATTGAGAAATTTTCTTTTCAGTGGGATATTAAAGTTCCATTTTTCAATAAATTTGTTTTACATTATTCCATTTATTTAAAATATCCTAGCGTATAAGTTTTAGGGACTTGGCAAAGTGAAGTCTAGTCTACTCTATTTGTAGGCTAAATAAATAATATATAATTTTTTTTTATTTTTATTAGTATAATTTCTAACTAGCCAAAAATTGTGTAAAACAGAGAGGAAAATTATAAACAAAAAAAAGCAAGACGTGTATTAAGCGTAAGAGTAAGAGGAAAGAAGAATAAAAATAATTCTTTTAACCACATTTATTGTTTCCAAGTTCTTTCAATTTTCATTTTTCAATAACCACATTTATTGTTTTCACCAACCTCATTGATTTTGGAAAGCACAATTCAGGTTATTATTTCATATTTTTTTCTTATTGAAAATACTCTAATATATAAGTTTTAAAATTTTAACAAAATGAGGCCTAACCTACTCTATTTGCGGGCCTAATAAAAAATATATAATTTTTTTTTTTATTTTTAGTATGATTTATTTTAAAGCACATATATAATATTATATATTGCAATAGATTTTATAAAATTGGGGGTCTCATTATCTTAGGACCTTAGTGATTAGACAATTGCCTAATTCGCCTAACAAATGAGTTATTTTTGAATTAATATTATGGTGATTATATTTTAATGTCTATATTCGTGTATGATATGATACTGCACCTCATATGTGGTGCTTAAAAATAAATAGTGAATTTATAAAATAACATAAGTATCACGTATGAGATGTCATGTCATTTGATATGTGATTACCAAATGTGTTCAAGCATTATTTTTATTCAAATTAATATTTAATCTAATAATAAAAGCATGATAATTGGTAATTGATGATGGTTACCATATTATATTGACAAGTTCCTATATATAATTACAACTACAATAATTACTCATGCATTTATTAGTTTTTGTTAGGAATTCGAGTGGTGCCCTCAAAATTAATATCATATTGGAAAGTATTGATAAAAAAAATATTACATATGTTTATTTTGATAAATATTGCTCAATAATAAATAATTTAAATATATATAAATATTTATTTAATATAGTATTTAAAATAAATAATTTGAATTTAATTTTTGATCTCGTTACTTATGATGAATTAAATAACATGAAAACGAGATAAGATTATTATTTAATATGGTTTGGTAATACTTTAATATTAACTAGTTTCAGAATTTTCTCTCTCATATTAGGTTTGAAGTTTGAATTTGAGTAAACAAAAAGAGAAATAATAAAATTAGTGAGAATTATTTTCGAAAAATTAGTCTTAAGTCCTTAAAGTAGCGTCGATTTTGTTTTTCATCCACCATAAGAATTTTTAACGCGCGAGATCTAATTTTAACGCGCGAGTTCCAGTTGGATCCTAGAACAGATAAATTTATCTGTATATTTTTAAAATATGTATAAAATACATAGATAAATTTATCTATCTTACATAAATAAGCATACAGATAAATTTATCTGTACACTTTACACGTGTTTTGAAAAGGTACAATTTATCTGTGCACTTTATACGTGTTTTGAAAAGGTACATAGATAAATTTATCTGTCTTGCATAAATAAGCATACAGATAAATTTTTGTATACTTGATACATATTTTAAAAATGTACAGATAAATTTATCTGTAGAAAGTCTACAGATAAATTTATCTGTATGCATTACATATGCATTACATATAAATTTATCTGTTTGTGTTAAATTTATCTGTGTTGTAGGCGATTGGATCTCGCGGGTTAAAAATTTTGTTGATGAAACTTGCGCGTTAAAACTTATTTTTTTGACCCTTTCGCTGAAAATCCAAATTATTTTGGGGTCCGATTTAATGGGCTTGTTTAGGAATTAATTCTAACCATTTTTTGACTATTTCATAGGGTTCTATTTTTAAAATTTATAATTACTATAGATAAATATGCCCTTATGTTACTAAATAATAAATAGCTATATGCTATATATAGATATAGATTTATTTGTTTTTGTTTGTAAGAAAGTTTTGTGCACCAAAACAGGTAACCGATTGCATAAAATTTGAAAACAAATCAGTGAAATTTTAGAAATGAAAATTGAAGTGATCCAAGTTTTTCGTATCATCGTCGTCAATTCACGTTGAAGCATCTATTAAACATAGGAAAGGTGCTTCCCGAACGTCGCATAACTTAAACATTTGCAATTGTTATAAGTTCTCCAATATTAAGATGAGCCTTTTTTCATCAGAAGTTGCTAAAAGTGAGACATTTTTTATTAAGAGATATCTATTAGACATTTTAGTGGTTCATAATTATACCTTAATTCAATTATATATAAACCAAATAATATAATAAGTACGAACCTAATAGAATATAAAACACCTATCCTAACATTTTCCCGCCAGATAATTTTTTTGTTTTTATCGGCAAAGAGAAAAATATTATTCATAAAGAGAGAATAGTGATCCCACCAGAGTAAAACAAGGAGGGATTGAGCAACACAACTAAAACACAAGAAAAGATATCTGGGGCGAGAGAAAACTAGCAGCAAAACCCATAGCAACAGAACCCAAAAGGCCTAAACCAGATACCCAAACCAGCAACAAAAGCCATCAGCAGCAACAAGACCTTAATAATGATCAGCAACATCATCAGCTAAACCCAGCAGCAAAAGCCAGCAGCTCCCAACAGCATCAACAGCAAAAACCAACAGCATCCAATTAGCAAAAAACAGTGGCAGATATTTATATTCATGAACCCATTACGCATTTTGCATCACATATGGTTTTGCCATTTTCATTCGTACAACAAACCCAGTAAGACCCTCACTGTAGTCCACTTTTTGGGTTTCTTTCAGCTTTCGTTTTCACATCCATATTTCTTTCTTTTTTTTTTTTTTAAATTTAAATAACCAGGCATCCCGCTGACGCTCATCTCTGACTAATTCTAAATGTCTGAAGTAAACTGTCTGACAAAACTTCACTTGGCTAAGGACTCGTACTCAAACTGATTTGGCCCCGAGGACTCGAACTCGAATTGATGACCTTGACATTATTGAAGAGCAAGCCCAAAACATGACTAGTCGAACTAATAACTCGGGGTTTTTCACACCCATTTTTCATTAAAAACTTTCCTTCAGCTGTCATTGACACACCCAATTTTAATTTCGTTCTTAAATTTTATTTTAGCATGTGTGGTGGGACCGTGGGAGTGGTTCTAGATTAGGTGTTTGGGAGACTCTCATAGAAACTACTACTTCATGTACATAAGGTTCTAGATTAGGTGTTTTGGAGACTCTCATAGAAACTACTACTTCATGTACATAATATGTAACAGTTTCGTGGCTTAAAGTTCATTCACTGCTCAGCCTAAAATCCTGAATCTTGCAAGGGGCTCTAAGTCTCTAGCAATTGCTTATAGAACAAATGGCATCAGTTGTAGAAACTTTCTGTGTACCACCTTATTCTGGTTTGAAATCAGAGTACAATTCTCGGGTTCGGTTTCGAGTTTGAGCTGAGAGTTTAGGTAGTGGGAATTCAGGGGTGTTGTCCACTGATTCTGTTCGATTTAATCGGGTTCTTTCAGTTGGGAAGAAAGAGAGAATTTGGTCTTTGATAAGTGAGGATAAGAAGGGGGAGGATGTTTCGGAAAAACTAGTGGTGTTGTGGGATGATGGCTATGGGACCAAGAGTGTGAAGGATTACCTTGATTATGCAAAAGACATAATTAGGCCTGACAGTGGGTCGGCCAGGTGGGTTTGCCCTGTTGAGTGCGGGCGCCCTTTGAAAGATTTGCCTATTCTTCTGTTTTTGCCCGGTAATCCCTATTTGAGCACTAAATGTGGAATCTAATTATAGGTGCACATTGGCTGGTTTTGATATTGATGAACACCAATGGTTAGAGTTTGGTTTATCCATGATGTTTCTGCTTTTTATTTATTTTATTTTTTTTGTGGGGAGAAATTTGATATGTTTTCTGTTTCGAAGATTTTGAAAATAAACTGGTGAAAAAATAAGAGGTATTGATGCGTGCAGGAATGGACGGTCTTGGATTCGGCCTCATTTTGCATCACAAAGCTCTTGGGAAGTTTAGTAAGTCTCAATATTATTGTCTGAGTATTGGAATTTATGCGCACACGCATGCAATGGCAAGCTTTGTGACCCTTTTTTGTGTGTGTGTGTTTAGTAAGTCTCAATATTATTGTCTGAGTATTAGAATGTGTGCGCACACGCATGCAATGACAAGGTTTGACTCTTTTTTGTGTGTGTGTGTTTAGTGAGTCTCAATATTATTGTCTGAGTATTGGAATGTGTGCGCACACGCATGCAATGGCAAACTTTGTGACTCTTTTTTGTGTGTGTGTGCGCGTGCACGTACGCATTTTAATCAGTAACTAGTTCAATTCTAGATAAGAGACATTTTACATTATGTGGTATGCTAAGTTGTACAAGTATTTTAAACACACAGACTTCGATATTGTCATCTACTTATTTTTTTTTTTGGGTAATTATTATGTACTTATTTTTCTCTGTGATGATACTACCATGCACTTTTGAATCTGCCCTGAACTTGTCTACTTATCTACTTATTTTTCTTTGTAATGATACTACCATTGAATGATAGACCTGTTGTCCGCGTTGTTGTTTCATTACTCTTTTTTGAATTTCAGTTTGTTCCGTTGTGCTAAATTACAATGCTTATTCTTGTATTACTGCCATGTTTTGAGATAGAACCTATTGAAAAGATTCAAATCTCACAACAGTATTATCCTGGTTGGTAAATACCTTATCTTTCTAATTTACAAGCAGTTAAAATTTGAGGTTTAGATATAGAAGAATGTTAGGTGATGGAAATCTTAACATAAAAAAAAAAAAAAAAAAAATTGTTTATGTGATATTTTATTGCACCAATGTTGCTCAGTTATGCGTGTGCATATATATATATATATATATTAAACGGTGGATCTTGGGGCATGGGTGGGTTTGGGGCATCGGTTGGGTTGTTCCATTGCGACTTGGGTGTTATGTGTTCGAATTACAAGAGTAGTCTCTATGCATCTGGGGCTAAGGCTATGTACATATTTTACCCTTTCCAGACCATTATGTTCCGAAATTTTAGTTTAATAAAATTTTTTTAAGCGTGATAATATTGACCTACTTTCGTCAACTAATTTTGTCACCTCATAATTAAGCATACATAAATGTAATATACATATAAAAACCGCAGCCTTGTGCACGTGTGTGTCACATATATATAAGCATGTGTGCGTCTAATATGTAAGGAAGTCTTGGCTAGGGCTATCTTACATAGCATTGTCCTGGTTCGAGACTTGGATTAATGCCATGACGTTGAAGTTCATGATCTTTAGTCCTGCAATTTCTTGATTATTTGTAATCATAATTTCTTATATAGCTATGCTTTGAATCAGAGTTTTTGAGGTTCGGTGCCTGCATATTCCTGTTTATGATCGAACGCGGTTTAAAGGTATTAAACTCCAATTGCTTACAAATATTCTGAGTATTATTCCCTTCTGCTTTTTATAAAAATTCATACATTGCTAATATATCAGGATACTGCCGTAAGTTTTGTTTGTTTTTGTTTTTGTTTTGTTTTGTTTTGTTTTGTTTTGTTTTGTTTTTTTTTTGTAGAACAATGGATTACATACGTTTTGTGGGCTTGCTTGTATCAGTAATTTTTCTAAAATGTGCGTGAAGCATCTATATTTCTTTATTGATTCCTCCTCATATAAAGATAATTAACTAGATAAGTTTATTATTATTTACAAATTACATTTGTAGGTCCCTTCATTTCATTTCTTTGTTTTTTCATTTATTCGTCAAATTTATCTATGACCCTAATCCGTGTGTGTAATTAAATATAAAACAAAATATCCAATTGTTAGGATCAAGAACTGACCATCTCACCAAAACCTGCGGGTGGTGGTGAAGGCACAACTTTATTTTCTTAGACTCATGGCAGCACAAAATTTCGCGTCTATACGTGGTGTGGGTGGACGTAAGGGCCTTTATAGTGCACATGTGATGCACTGACAGGATGGGCACACGAAGGGAGACCAAGGGCCTTTATAGTGCACATGTGATGCACTGACTGACAGGATGGGCACACGAAGGGAGACCAAGGGCCTTTATAGTGCACATGTGATGCACTGACAGGATGGACTGTCAAGTACCAATAACACGTGAAGGGAGACCCCTCACGTACTAACGAGTTCCTTAAGAGAGATTCTGTCCCCATAAAATCAACACTAATTATATAGTGTAATAGAGTCAACTGACAAACACCTTTTAGTGAAAAACTTGTTGGATTTTTTGAGTTGTTAAGGCCTCCAAGTGCTTTAATTAATAGTACAAAATCAATAACAATCTAGTTGGTTAGGGACAAGCTTTATTTTGTCCTTCTAATCTTCCATAGTCAAATTGAAATGAAGAAATTTGTGCCAACTAAGATCTGTTCTGTATTATTTGTTTTATATTGAATTGTACTCTTTCAGGTAGCTGATGATCTTTAGCAAAAGTCCTGTGAGAGAGAGAATAAGTCACAGAAATTAGCACGACTAAAATCTCTGGGGGCAACGGCATAGCCAGAAATCTAGTTTAAAGGGGCCATTAATTAACTTAAAATCTTAATTCTTTTGTAATCAATAATAATAGGATATTGTTAAAACTTAAACAATTATTAACAAGTATAAAAATTTGTAATCTTATATTTTTACAAAACATTGTGACAGTTAAGTCAAAAAATTTTATATATTTTTTATTTTAGATAAAAAATCCATATTGAGATAAAAAAAGAAAAAGAAAACATATTGATGATTAAACTAACTAAAGCATTGTAGTGTTAGTTAAACTGTTTTTAATTGACTTGTTTTTGCCCATTTGAATGCTTTGCAATATTTGAACGCCTCAACAATTTTTATAATTTATTTTTTTTAAAATATTATAATTTATATAATATTCCAATAACAAATGACATTCTATTGTATATTAAAACTTTTCTCATGAGTACCAAATGAATAAAATCTGTAATTAGAAAAATTGAATAAAAATCCAAACCAAGTAAAAGTTTAAAAGGGTTATCTTTCAAAAATTGCCATTTTAAGACCCCGGTTGCAAATATTTATTTAAAAACTTAAAATAATATAATAGTTTTATATTTAGAAAGCACACTAAACAAATTTTATGAATGCATATTTATAGTTTTTTTTATAAGGATAATAGTGTACATACAGAAAAGTGAGATGGGGCACGTGTCTTTTTTGGCGTGCATTAGCTCAGCCAATGTCTAGGGGCTTTTATGCACTTTCGAACTTTGCTCGAGAAAAATATCTTGACAATTTGACATTAATTCATGGAAACGTAAGTGTTTGAGGACTGGGGAATGGAAGGAAAAATAGAATGATTGGATATTTATTGAGTAATTGGAAAGAATTCTTCTCTCTCCTATTAAATGATATATTTTATTTGTATGTAGATTTGGTGAAATTTGTGGAAGAAACTGTGAGGCTTGAACATGCTTCATTCCCCAAATAAGCCAATTTATCTGGTGGGAGATTCCTTTGGGGGATGCCTAGCACTTTCTGTCGCAGCCCATAATCCTACCATCGACCTGGTATTAGTGCTAGCAAATCCAGGTGAGCTATTGGATATGGTGTTTCATAGAAATTAATCATATTTTCTTGAGGATGACTACATCCTACTTTCTGGTGTCCATATTTGGTACTAGTTACTGATGTTTTCGGTCCTCGTTTCAGCAACTTCTTTTGGCAGGTCACAGCTACAACCTGTGTTACCTTTGTTAGAGGCTTTGCCTGTTGAACTTCGTATCACAGTTCCTCACCTTCTTAGCTTTATTATGGGTACATGATCTGTTACTTTCAAAATTTATATTAGTGTTTCTAATATCTTGGTGAATTTTGAATAAGCTGTACAAATTTGGCATCAGCCAATGGTTAGAGTCGAGCATTTTTTCTCATTGCCACTTACTTTTAGCGGTTCATTTGGTAAATTTAAAATTTAGATCCTCATTCTGTTGAAAAAAAAAGTTCTCGTACCGTGTTGAAAAATAATAAGCTCTTCTAATCTAGATGGGAAAAACATGTAGTGGGCACTCACAATCAATAAAACACATACAAAGAGAACTTTATGGAGATGTACGATCCAAAGGGCATACAGAGCTGCTAACGATTCTTCTCACTTCACTTGATGCCATTACAATAACCATCATTCTCTTTATACAGAGGACATAACAACTCTAAGACTATCACACTATTTGTGTATTTCTCGCACACTTCAAGATATACTGAATTTACCATCATATACTTCAAAGTACTTAACACGAGTACTTTAAATATGTTGATATAACTTTTCACTTTACAAAATGACCTTTATACTTCCAAGACTCTAATACATGAACCATGTGTTAACAATGTATTTAACTCAAATATTAAATTCTAAATTAACTCCAACAAAACTCCTTAATTTAGAATTTACTCCATATTTTCACCAGATGATGCTTCACTCAAATCGAGCACATCTTTTAACTGCAACCACAGTTCTTCATTTTGTGCAACAATCTTTTGGTATGATCCACACAAACTTGAATGATTGAATTCAACATTTTTCAATTCTCTATAATGATGTCTTGAACCACAATGTTGTACTGAATCTTTAGATAAGTAACTACTATAAATGCTGCTTCTTACTCGGCTCCCTTTTTTTTATTGAGTCTTTCTTTTCAAAAAAAAAAATCTCTTGGTTACTTTGCCATCATATATTTCAACACTTGCTATGAAAATCGGATAATGATCATGTCCAAATTTGTCCCTTGAATAACTTGCTAGTGGAAGATTTAACTTTTCAAAAATCGCTTTGAAAATGGCTTTGAATGATATTGATGCTTCAATAATATGCCGACTCTCCGTTAAATTTCTACAAAATCATGAATTATCAAACACCATTTTAACTACTGCCAACACACACGTTTTGACAATCAGCTATCCCATAGCTTCAGATTGCATAGTCTTTTCTCACATTGGGCTTCACACTTTTCAAGACACTCTGATCTTGAGTTTTACTTTGCTTGGCTAGCAGTCCTCTCAACTGGTTATCAACTTTTCAATACCCGGAGTCTTTTTAACAATCAGTTATTTCATAACTTCATATTGTTTAGCCCTTTCACACATTGGGCTAGAAATCCTCTTAATGGGTAATCAACTCTTTAATACCTGGAAACACAAACAGGATGGAAGTAGCACGTAATCTTTCTACCACAATACTTCAATAAGAAATGTAACTTTGGACCTTTTAAAATATACACAAGAGAATTGGAAATCATCAACAAATCACATGTGACTATTTATTCTAAAAACGCCCAGTTGTAATCGAACTAACTCTAACTATCAATTCCCAAAATACCCAGTTGGAATTGACCTGGCTCTGATTATCAATTCTCAAAATGCCCAGTTCTAAGAAATTGGAATCTAGTCATTCAGTTTCTTTCTATATGTACCCATGAACATCTTAGCCATTTGTTGTTGCCATGTAAGAATTGGCAATCGACCCCAAGAAGATCAAGTTTGTCTAAAATCTAAGTTACACAGACACGGATATAAGTGTCGGATGTGGGTATGTATTTAGGGATCATACACATAAAACCTCTAAACTAAAGATACATGAACCCAGCTAAAAATTATCAAAAAATAGATATTGGTGCATGGATACGAAAAAAAAATGAGTGGATGAGCAATCCACATGGTACTCTTTGAGCTTTTTTAATTATTTATTGATTTATACATAATTTCTCATATCAAGAAGTTGTCACCATTCTTAGCAGTTTTATTGCACATGATAACTATAAGACACAAATTTGGTTTTAGTAAATTATCTTAACTCTTCGCTATTCTCTCATGATTGAGATGTCAGTTATATCAGATAAAAAGTAGTCGCACCTAACAAATATCTCATACCTATGTCGGATCTTGTCAACACAGGTACTTTGCCAAAACAGACGAATCCGTGTAACATAGGTCCAAATTTGTTTATGAGGTTTAGATGTTGGGCTTGATTTGATTCTACCCAAGTTGTTTGAATATGGGTTGCAAACAACAAAAAAACATCTCTTGTTGTATTGACGTGTCATTTTGTTTAAATTTAACAATTATCTTATTAATATTGTTATTACAATGAGAAAACACTATCTATAATGGACTTCATTATTATTAACAAACACAAGAGACACATGGTTAATCAATTATTAATAGATATTTTGATTTTTCTTTAACTTTTTTTTTATAGGAAGTATATTGCTAACCTTTCATTCAAAGTGCACTAAGTTTGCTCTAATGCATACAAAAACAAGAAATCCTGACATCCTGGTGGTGCTGGTAGTGGTGATAGTGGTATGATGGTAGTATTGGCAGTGGTGATAGTGGTGTGATGGTAAAAGTAAAAAATATTTTTTGCCATAAAAAAGTTAAAAATGTATTTTACCAAAATCAACTTATTTTTTATTGATTTGAAAAATATTTTCTGTTGACTTTCAATTTATGTCGTATCAAACACTAGAAAATGCAAAAAATATTTTCTTTCCCTCGAAACAAACGAACCCTAAATGTGTAAAGTTGTTGAGATCGAAAAATCACCTAATTTGTTCGATTGGTTGAGAACTTTCTTGGGCCAAAGTTTGCCATATGTGAAGTTTGTGTATTTTATATTTGCATTTTATACATTATGTACATTTTTAGTTTTACTAACTCATAATTCGATAACAATTTTTGTGAGCAATCCTCAATGTTAAAAAGCGCTTCCATGAAGTTATAAACCGATAATCGATTCCAACCTCCCAGTGTGTGGAACAGGTTGCTCGTGTTGACTCAGGTAAAAGAATAAGAACCATTTAAGCTTTCCTTCTTGCCCACTGTTTTCTCCATAGGCTCTTTACCATCTTTGGTCTGTATATTTTTTAAAGAAGATTTTCTACCCCACATGACTATGAAAAGTTCATTTTTAGGGTGAGATTATAGAATTTAATATCCGTTTTAAGACTTTTTGGGACCATAGGCATTTCATTTTGTAGAAATTTTGTATCAAATCTAAAAATATAAGTTATTAGGTTGAAATGTTTCTATTGTAATTAATATTTATTAGAAAACTAGGATCCCTTGATTTATTATCTTATTTTGGTCTAATATTGGTTGAGTAAATCATCTTACCAACCAGGACTCGATGCATAAATGGATTAGCAAGTATCTCTCATAATTTAACTGAAAACTTAAGATTTGGATCCATCATAATAGAAGCTAGATTACACCATAACATGCCAGTGTCCTGAAGAAGATCAAGAGTGTATTTTCTCTGAAAAAGAGATATCCCACGATGAGAACAATCAACCTAAATACCGAGGAAATACTTGAGCGGACCAAAATCCTAAATATCAAGAGTTTTGCCAAGATTCTGTTTTACCTGAGCAATACCTAATATATCATCCCCAATAAGAATAATATCATCAACATGCTTTAATAAAATAATACAACGACCTTCACGGCATCAGCGAATAACATAGTTGTGATATGAGTGAAATTGGACAAAGTCCATAGATAACATAAGCAATCCACAAAATCATAAGCTAAATACTTCACACTAAAGACCCACTTACACCCCATAGTCTTCTTACCAGGGGTGACGATATAACAAGCTCTCAAGTACAATTAGATTCCAAAGCATCCATCTTGGTTTGCATGGTGGTGACCCACTTGGGATTCTGGAAAGCTTCAAACACAGATCGAGGAATAGGCACACACAATCTTGCTAAGAAAAAAACGATAAGAAGATGGAAGAGCATCATAAGAGACAAAGTGGAAGATAATATAATTAGTACTGTTTTAAGCCAACCATAACGGGAAGAGGGTTTGTGGTCACAAGAAAGTTAACAAGGAGAAAGGGTTGCTGCAGAAATTAAAGAATGAGAAGAGATACCTAAACTTAGATCTAAAGAGAGCTTTACCAAATGAGATTGAGAGCGAGGGTGGCGAGAATATGTTTGCAAATGGGTGTAAGACTTGTGTACTGGTGGAGAGGAGGGTTTTACCACCAAAGTAGAGTAAAAAATGGAAATCGGACGAGCACTCAGGGAAGAGTCTACTATGAAAGGATGGGGAACATATTCATGTACGGAGGAAAGTGTGTAGGATAGAATAGCCTCGCAAAAAGTAACATTAACGGAGTGAAACATGTGATAAAACTCAGGAACATAACAACGATAACCGTTGAGCATAGGAGGATAATCTAAAAGGATACATCTAACAAATGTGTTATACAATTTAGTATAAGTTGGGCAATGATTCTGGACAAAGCAAGTGCAGCTTAACTATAAGAGTATGTGAGATTGTCGAGATTGTCTATCTTTGATATTTTGTAATAATTAAGGGGTAGTTTAGTAATTCTTATGTAATTAGGGTTTTTAGTTTTCCTTTATGTATACTATGTAACTTATCATTAGCAGCAATTCTTTGGTTAATAAGCAATTATAGTGTTCTTTACCCTGTTTGCTAACAAGGTATCAGAGCAAGATTCAAAACCCTAGCCCGTCACTGACCTTCCTTCTCACCGGCGACGTTAACCTCTCTTTTCTTTGGCATCGTTATCGTCTTCTCCTTGGTACCTCCATTTTTTGTCCTTGGCAAGAATTAGTTGATCTTCTCCCTTGTAGACTCCTTCGTCGCAGCAATCATCGTCTTAAACGAACATCTCGCAGCAACAGCCCTTTAATCTTTATCTTCTCCCTTTGACGCCATCGACTTCACCTTTTTCTTGCATCGCAGACCATCGCCAACGAGATACAAGTCCTAATTTGGACCTCAAAACATTATATCTGTACTTTTTCGATTTGTAAAACCCTAGATAAAGTTGCCTGCGACCTCCACCAGCATTGACTACTTCATCGGGCTCTTCTTCTTCCCCAACCATCACCGTCGACTTTCAAAAACCTAGATCTGCAAGCCATTCTTTTCCATTGACTTCAAAAACCCTAGATCGGCAACCCGTTGCCTTTAAAAAACCTTAGCTGAGGCTATTTGACCACCAACAACTTTACTGGACCTCTCTACGAGCACCGACGACTTCGCCGACCTCTTTCACCAACACTAGTGACCTCGCCAGATTCTTTGAATCTCTCTCCCTCCCTCCTAATTTGGTCGTAAAATCCTCGAATCTTCTTCATAGGGCTGATTTCTAGTCTATTGTCGCAGATCTGGTGGTTCCATTATTTGTAGATATGATTTTCTTGATTTACACCCTATGGCTAAAGATAAATTGCAGCATATTAGTATCTGCCTCAATGGAACCAATTACTCTTATTGGTTTAATATTGTGAATAATTTCCTCCCTGAAAAAGGGCGATGGGGCTATGTAACCAGCTCAATCGTTCGACCTACAGATTCAACGGCTGAGGGGTATGACGCATCAATCACAATTTGGGACATAGAGAATGCACAGGTACTTACTTGATTCATAATTCTATGCAACCAAGTATTGAAATGAATTTCTCTAGGTATATGACTACCAAGCATGTGTGAGATTATCTTTATAACATGTATCTCACCTCTAACTTTGCCAATAATATGAATTGGAGATGTTTATTCAAAATACCAAGCAGAATGACAAATCAACTCAATAATTTTATAATGAGATGACAACTTACTAGGGTCAACTAGCTCTTATGGAACCTCCTGACCTGCAACTGATTAATAGTTATATCCAGTATCGTGAAAAGTAGCGGCTCATACAATTTCTTATGGCCTTTCGTGATCAATTTGAGCCACTCCGTGGTGCTATCCTTCATCATTCTCCGTTGCCTTTGTCAATGGGGCTATTCGTGAACTCATTATAGAGGAAACAAGTTTCAAGGATGGTCAAATGACTATTCCTTCTCAGTCAATTTTTTTCACCCCTTTTTTTTGTCAATTGGTGCCACTTCTCATCCTCTATTGCTGCCCACTCCCTATCATCACCTGATTCAAGCCACGGGAAAATTGAGGTCCCAAGTTGCTATGGATGAATGCATTTTTTATTGCTAAAAGGGCTATTAGAAGTTTGCTTGTATGAGCTATGGTGCTAGACTTGGCCCGAGATGAAGAAGCGGTGGTTCGAGCAAAAGAGGCGGCTGACCTGGGACGACCACTACATGTCTTTAGGCCACAACCTCTGTTATGCTGCAAGAAGTATAAGACATTAGATATTTATGTACAAAGATGAGCAGAAAAAAGTAGTGATAAAGAAAAAAGGTAAGGAAAAGTACATACCACAGCAGGCCCACCTTGAGTACGAGTCTGGACCCCGAGAAACTTAAAAGTGATGTCTTGCTAGTAGATCAACACCCTTATCCATGTCATGATGCGGACGCACTGCTCTGCCTACTCCTGGTAGAATTGTCAAGGAAAGAGGATGTCAACATGAGCAGGAAGTACAGTACAGAAGTGACCAATAGAGAAGAAAAAAAGTTTTCAAACCTGCTCCACGCCTTGTGGCAGAAGAATCTCTTGCGTGGTCAAACAGGGGATCTCGATCCACTAGAGGTTCCCGTCCACAAGCATGTCCACAGTCCAAGACTGCTCGGGATAGATAGCCTCCACAGCCTTTGGGGCAATCGGGGGAGGATCCCGCATGGCAAGACGGGCCCCTATAGCAGGCATTAGTCGCTCCCAAGAAAAGACCGCATAGTCGCGATCCTCACCCTAAAGCAACGTGGCAGCCCCGATCCCCATCATATCGACTACGAACTTAACCGCATGAAAGGAGTCGGTTTGACGCATCCCAACTGGTGCTTCCTTTGGGGCGCGAAAGTGGTCGTATCCCAATGACTACTGAACTACATGCTCACTAAGGTACCACTCTCGACAGAATGGTCCCTCAAGTAAGATATAAGTCTGGCTGACTTCCTATGTCACACCCTAAACTCCGGGTCACGTGAAACACGCACAAACAACTAGCCCGAGAACACACTCTCAAATAAAATCATACATGGATTGTATACAATCGCCAAACGGCATACATTACACGGTTCCAACACCGAAAAAATATGTTACAACATACATGTAACAGAAAGAACGAAAAGGAAGACTACAGCTCTTCCATCTCTCCGGCACCTCCAGATCAACCTGCGAGAACGGTACCTGAAGAAAATCAAATCCCACACCGTGAGCCAAAAGTTCAGTAGAAACTAGCAGGCATGTAGTATAAGCTAAACATCCTAGGAAAACGACGTGTAGTTTTAGACTCTCTTTCAAACCTTTAAAACAATTTTCACATGCAAATGGGAAAGCGAGGATACAAACCATCTTTTGACTCACTCATAGGAGCCTTGAAAAACAGTTGAAAAAGAATTTTTAGATCGCGATTCACATGACTCTTAAAACAGTTTGAAAACTGGTCTATTCGTCCTACAATACAGTTCATACAATTCATGTAACTTCTCGGACTTCCACCGAAGAACCACAACCCTCGTCTATGCAACGCACATAACCCGTACAACACACACAACGCACGCAACCCGTACAACACACACAACGCATGCAACCCATGCAACACACATCTTCACGAATTTTCACCGCAGGACCATCATCCGCCCTTATATGCATATCTTTACGGACATTCACCGAGGGACCAAAATCTGCCCCACATATGTAATACGGATTCAAATCTACGTATTAACAGGCATCTCTACACATGCCTAAACCGCGGGATAAAACCGCAAACCTTATTGTAAGCCACGGGATGAAACCGCTAACCACGGATTATACCACGGGATAAAACCGCATACCACGGGATAAAATCGCATACTACGAATAACACCGAATCACCACATGCATACTAAACCAGGGTTTAGTGCATAAAATCACGTACTATCACTACGTTACACAAACCACGTCATATGCTACACATGCGACTCACACCACACCTGTAACTCATGCAGCATACATCACATGCATTCATTCCTCATATTCCACATAATTATGCCTATAAAACTTCTGAGTTTAAAGCATGCAACCACGGTACACGTAACGATACCAAATCATGTAATCCACTTACATAATCCGTACATAAATAAACAGTTATAAATACATAATCACGACGCCACCCGTCAAAACAAACCGACATCCACTCTCCCGAACGACCTGTCTACACACCCGGACCCGTCCACACACCGGGACAACCAACATCTAACTAGGAGGCCAACACCAGAACCTCCCACAGAACGGTTCTCATCAAAACCCACATGTAAATCCAACAACGGGCCCACACGTACCGCACATAACCAGCACGCACACAATCGTGCCCCGATAAACAGTTGTAAATGCACATAACCATGTATAGCAATACATCACAGCGCCACCCGTCAAAACATACCGACATCCACTCACCCGAACGACTTATCTACACACCGGGACAACTAACATCTAACTAGGAGGCCAACACCAGAACCTCCCACAGAACGGTTCTCATCAAAACCCACCTGTAAATCCAACTACGGGCCCACACGTCCCGCACATAACCAGCACGCACACAATCGTGCCCCGATAACCCACATTTAACCATGCCCGTCATCCTCAAGGACGACACCTAAACGAACGCCCGAAGCTACGACACGACTCCTAAAGCCACGACTCGACCAACCGAACCCCAAAAGGCACCCAACAGTATTTCAATTGATTAACCCCATAATTAATCAATCGAATACCATTGAAAACCAATTGGAAACCCAAGGACCCAACCAAAACCACAAAACCAACAGCCCAGAACTTCAGTCAACTGGACCCAACCCCCAGTCGACTAAAAAACACACTGGAAAAGCCCAGAATGCCCAAAACACACAGTTTAGTCGACTGACCCTCAAGGTTCAGTTGACTGAACC
Source organism: Heliamphora pulchella (assembly GCA_032270985.1). Taxonomy (NCBI): domain Eukaryota; kingdom Viridiplantae; phylum Streptophyta; class Magnoliopsida; order Ericales; family Sarraceniaceae; genus Heliamphora; species Heliamphora pulchella. The sequence goes on along the minus strand of JAULJZ010000021.1, from coordinate 4,668,870 downwards.
TATGAGTCCTGTCGACTGACCAAGCCCAGAAACCATTTTAAAGCTACGGTTTCAACCTCCAAGCCTCAAATCGAAGCCTCCAAACTCCCATCCAACACCCTCGGACATACACACGCCCAAGCCTAACCTCAAAACCACGAAAGAAACACCCGATACCCAATTTCATCCACTGAAATCGCTGAAACACGATTTTTAGCCCAAAAACCCAACTTGAAACAAACTCAGATCTACAGTAATCTAATCGTTAAAAACACACACGATTACACGTAGCACCCTTATACAACAGTAGTGTCTAGAATCCTACATCGGCGAGTTAAAAACTCGACGTCTCGAACCACGTGCAAAATTGAGCCTCGTTGGAATAGAATTCCATCCGGATGAATGCATAGCCCACCCTGCCAATAGTAAGGATCCGCTGTTGGATCGTTGAAAACTGAGCCCCGGGTCCCCGAGAACTTTGAGAGAAGGTAGAGAGAAAAAAAAAACTTACTGGAGAAATTTTGAAAATATCTAACTCTAGATATTTATAGATTTCCAAAATATCTTTTTTTGATTTTTTTAAAAATTCGCACCGTAACATTCCACGGCCCCGGGAACCTATTCTGCATGCATATATCTAACCCTGATCATGCATTAAAAAGCATTTAAACATGCTAAAGAAAAAATGCTAAACGCGCGTTGAAAAATGCCAAAAAAAAAACGGGTCAGGGTCTCACATCCTAACTTCGCTTCAGATATTTCCCGGCTCTAGCCTCCATGTTGGCCCATAAATCCCACCGAACCTGTAAGACAAGAAATTAGGGGTCGTCAACGGGTCGAACAGGCCCGCATAAGCAGTGTCTAGGCCAACCTGCGGGCTATGCCCGGTGGGCTTTTTTGTGGCGGGTCGGGCTTGAACTTAAATAGTTAAGCGCAAGCCCTACCCAATGGGCTTAGCCAAACCGGGCTAGTGGGGGGGTTACTAGGCTGAGAAAATTAAATATTATTTTTTTCTTTCTTTTTTTGTAAAAAATTAACTTAAAACTTTTTTGGTTTCACGGGCTATTTTTTAAAATAATTGGGTCATCGTGTGGTTGTTAAACAATCCTTTTTCTACCATTCTCTTGCTAAACAAACAAATCGAAGGCTAGTGTTTCTTTTTAAATTTTATTTTTCTACTGCACTCTTTCTAATCAAACAAACCCTAAGATATGGAATGAAACAAACAATTTTATTGTACTTGTGAGATTATAGCTCTTTTTGGAGAAACTTGTACTAGTGAGATTCCAAATGAAACAAATAATTTTATTAATTACATGTACTTGAGCCTATTTAGTCAAACAATTTTATTAATTACATAAAAATAAAAAAGTGCATTGAAAAATTGTATCACTACAGAATATATACATCTCAATTAGGTTGACACCTACACATCTGTCATTCATTTGTACTTTTCAATATAATATTACATCAAAATAATAATACAAGATTAAAAGAAAAAAAAATCTTCTATTCTTCAAGAGAGCTATCCTCAATCCAAGAGGGTCTTGATATTTTTAAATTTTCTAATTGATTTGTTAATTCTCGTTCTTGATCAGCTTGCTGCATTCTTGATTATTCCAATTGCCAATCTTTTAGGCAAATTAATGTTTCAGTAGTGTCTGGATTCAAGTTACTCCTCTTTTAAGAAATTACTCGACCATCTGCACTAAAAGCAGCTTTGGATGCAACAGTAGAAATTGAAACTGTTAGTATATCATGAGCCATAATTGAAAGGACATGATACCTAGACTCTTGTGATTTCTATCATGATAAAATATCAAATGAATCATCATCGTCGTCGTCATCATGTTCAATTGCAAGTTGTTTAAGATAATGTGTTAATTCGAATATAGAACCACTAGTAGTAGTACTAGTAGAAGACATTCTTCTACTTTTAAGCCATGATATAGCCCCACTTCTAGATGAAGAGACAGAGTTTGTAGTGGGTGTTATGACTATTCTATGTCTATTTAGTTTTATAATAATTATATAAGTTAGTTAATTTAGTCATTGTTAAATTAATTGTTAAAGAAATATTTTTAGTATTTTCATCACTATTATATATTATTTTTAATCATTCCCATAAAGCATCAAATTTTAAGCATGGATCTATTATAATACTAAAACAAAAAATAAGTGGTAACGTTCTAAAATATTTATCAAATTTAGATTTCATAGCAGTTAAGGTATCTTCAAAATCTTTAACTACATAGTATGTTTGAAAAGTCATACAAATATTTATTAATTAAATAATAATACGACTTACTGTAGGACAATATATACCACAAATTTTTTTTTTGAACTATCAAAAATTTCTAAAAAAAATCTCTAACAATTTCAGCAATAGTTCGATCATAATCACTTGGGGTTATTATAGAACAACTAGATGCACAATTTTGTAATTCCACAATATAATAATTTATAACTTTTTTATATTTAGTAGAAACTTTTAAAAGTTCATAAGTGGAATTCTATAGGGACCTAGTCCTTTTTTATTTTGAGGATTAATCAAAGTATGTTGTGAGTCTTATTGTGAGACCCAGTTTCGTTTTGATTTCGTAATATTTTTTCGACGTGTAGTTTATTGCTTTATCTCCGTGGAATAGCACGTTTATACGCATTTTGTGTATGTTCGAGCTTAGAAATGCATATTAGATTGAATCCTGGAATCGGCGGGTGTTGTGGTGCAAAGTTGGGAAAGTTTCGCTAGGGTAACAGATCGAGTGGTCTTTTTACCACTCGAGTAGTTTGTTTGGGCGAGGCCTCAAATATCAGCCTTGGCTAGATATTTTGTTAGATATTTTTGAACCCTTATCTTGCTAGTTATGTTTCTTGCTTTCCAAACAAAACCTCCTTCTCTCTAGCCTTTTGGTGGGCCTAGGCTAAGTTTTTGGCGATCGGATAGCGAAATCTTAGTATTCGTGCTAGGGGCTCCACGTTCATCCGGACAGAATCTCGTTTTGACGAAATTCATTTTTCATCGGGGTTTGAGGCGTTGAGTTTGTAACTCAACGAGGTAGGATCCTAAACTCTCATGTCTTAAAGGGGTGCTACGTGAGATTTTACGTGTTTTTACTGTTTAAAAATACATGAAAAGTTAGTTTATGTGCTTAAATCGTGTTTGGTTGGATGAAAAGGCTTCCAAAGTATTTTTATAGTTTATTTTCGAAGTTGATGGATGCGTATGAGTCCGTGGCTTTCAAAAAGACGAGTTTTGGGAAAAGGTCGCGATTTATGCATATGTTTGTGAAAACTAATTTTGGGAAGTTTGGAGCTAACCCTCAGGGTTGAGCGAAGTTATGTGAAACGTGATTTTGGTTCATGGCTGTGAGCATGTTAACTCTGGTTGATGATACATTAGTTCGGCCTGTGGTCCTGTGGTGAAAGTCCGAGAAGATACATTAGTTGTGGCTGAGATCATTCGGTAAAAGCCTTAGAAGATGCATTAGTTGGGGCAGATTGTGGTCATATAGGGAAAACCCGTGAAGATGCATGTATTGTGTGTAAATCATTGTAAAACTTTTTGGGCTCAGAAGAGTCGAAATCCTCATATCTTTTTTCCTCAGCATGTTTAGCTTTCAGTTCATGATTAGTCTACTTTCTATTGGGCTTCGGGTCACCGTGTGAGATTTGAAAACCTTTTTCAGGTGCGTATGATTAGCAGGTTGATCGAGGGGAATCGAATGGACCGGAAGACCCTTTTAGTCTTCCTTTTGTTTCTTTTGGATCATGTATTGATATTGATGTTTAATATTTTGGAATCGTATATTGTGAGCCTGGCGGCGGTTGTATCAAATGCATGTTGTTCTTTCGCTTTTCTGTGGTTTTATCCCTTTAAAAATATTTATGCCTCGAGGAAGGATTTTGGTTCATGTTCAGGTGGGTTTTTCCTTGGCGTGGTATGCTTGTTGAGCTTTCAAAAATGTTGGAAAATGTTTAAGTGTTGGGGAGAAAAACGTTGCATTTTACAAAGTTGGTCCGAAGCTAGACCGCCCGACGCACTGCTCAAGCGGTCTCTGCAAACTTTCTATTTTTTTTTTTGTGTTTTGTTGAAAATTTAGTGTCCTTGTGAGGATCGCTCGAGTGGTCTTTTGACCGATCGAGCGGTCTGGGATATTTTTAAAAAATTTTGTTTTGTTATTTTTTTTAAAGCTTGGCTCTGGGACCTTGACCTCATTCTTTTGAGCTATTCTTTTACCTAAAATAAACCCTCAGTAGTGTGTTTTACAACGGTTTTGATTTTTTTTTTTGACATTTCGATTTTGATTTGTTTGTGTGCCATCGGTTTTGGTGGATCGTGGTATCCTAAAAGGGTGCTTCGTGGGCGTTTCGCATGACCCGGGTAGCAGGGCGTTACAAATTGTATCAGAGTTCTGGGTTCGAATACTTAAGAGCTGTGGGAGAGGTTACATCATATTGAGAGGTTGATTGTGTGTACTTGATTGTATGTGCTTAGATGTTTTGATAACATAAGAATGATAGTTAGTTGAGTATGTGGATGTTGTGTATACATGAGCATGAGGGTTGGGCCTTAGGATTGATTAGTCTTATCTTCGGGCATTTGGATTAACAAACTTGGAAGCCAAGTTATAAATGCATTTGGCCGACGTGTTTTCTGGCAAGAAATCTAGGTAGGTTACCTAAATTGACGCATCACTCTTGTTGGTTCTTCTCGGTATGTGTGATGAGTTTGTATGATCGTTTTGGCTAAGTGTTAGCATGATTATGTGGTTAAATGTTTATGTTATGTGACGTGCTGCATCTTATGTTCTATTTTTCCTTTTGTATAGAAGCGATGTCTGCTTGGAGAGGACAAGGCCGTGGTTTGGGCCAAGAGGATATGCCAATCCTTGATGCTGGAGATGTAAATGCTGCCCAAGGACCGATAGATACGATGGAGCTGATACGTGATATGGTAGGCTCCATCTGTTATCTAGCGGAGGCTGCTGTGGGGAGAGAGAGAGTTACCGAGTCAAAGGCGACAGTGGCGATGCGAGAGTTTTGGCATCTTGACCGTCCTACCTTCGCGGGGGATCCTGATCCCACGGTAGCTACAGAGTGGTTGGAGCTCGTGACCCAGATCCTTGATACATTGCTGATAGTTGAGAAAGATTTATGGGTTTCTTTTGCCACCTTCCAGTTGAGAGGTGACGCCCATGAGTGGTAGAAATGTGATAGGAATACTGTGAAGGGCATGCGGGTATCTTTTACGAGAGTTTTTCTGGAAAAATACTTTCCCGCTTCCTCAAAGGACTTGTATACAGAGGAGTTCTATGCTCTCACTTAGGGGGTGATCAGTATCATGCAGTACGAAGCCAGATTTACTAGTCTGTCCCATTTTGCACCGAAATTGGGGATACAGATGAACTACGTTCGAGGAGGTTTGAGAGAGGTTTGAGGCCTGTAATCAGGGAGCAAGTGGTAAGATTGAGGCTGTATGTTTTTACCGAGTTGGTAAAGTCGGCAGCAGTGATTTAGAACACCTTGAATGAAACTCGTGGACCTAGGGAAGTCAGGGCACCGTAGAGTGGAGTAGAGGCACAGTTAGGTGGGCGTTCCAATAAGAGGAAGAGATCCTTTGGCCCAAGTTTTCATCCATCTGGATCACAACAGTAGTTTTCAGTTTCAGCGCCATCAGTGGCATTCTTTGGGAGGCCAGACCAGGAAGAGTTCCTTTGTTATCGGTGCAGGCAACCAGGGCATTGTGCTACAAATTTCCCATAGTCGAGGTAGTCCCAGAGTTTAGTGTTAGTTCAGTCGCAGGAGATGGAGCCGCCAGTTTGTTATGGGCGTGGTCAGCTAGGGCTTATTCGCAGGAACTGTCCTTAGGGAGGCAGTGTGCTGAGCACGATGAGCACCCTAGTGGGTTCATTTGTGCAGGGTCAATTTGATTACTGACAGCAGCACCCAGCAGTTCAGACTTCTCAAGTTACAAACAGGGGGGCCTCAATCCAATCAGTACAATAACCGATAGTCCCGAGTTATGGTGGACTGACTCGAATGACATAGGGCCGAGTGTATACCCTTACAGATCCCAGTTCTTCCAAGGCACCAGTCATACTTGATGATGTAGTTACTCCTCTAGTGATCATAGGTATTTTCTTAGTGTGCAGATCATGGGCCAGTGTTCTTATCAATACGGGAGCATTGTATTCATCTACTTGTACATTTGCTTTGGGGTCGGTGATGGACTCTGTGGGTAGTATGCTGCGTGTAGAGACCCAGTTGGTGGGGATGTCGTGTTGAGGTGAGTTTGTAGATCCGGTGTTTCTGAGGTCATTAGCCGCTGTTTAGAGTTTGACGTCATCGTTTATGACCTGACCATGTTTGGCCTTATATCCTAGGGGTGATTTGGCTGACCACTTCTCATGCTTTTATCGATTGCAATCAATGGGGTTGTTTTCTTTTTGATCTCGTGGCGAATTTTTGGGGCAAAATTCCTTTGAGGGGGTAGAGTTGTGAGACTCGATTCTGTTTTAATTTCGTAATATTTTTTTGACATGTAGTTTATTGCTTTATCTCTGTGGAATAGCATGTTTATATGTGTTTTGTGCATGTTCAAGCTTAGAAATGCATGTTAGGTTGAATCCTAGAATCGACGGGCATTGTGGTGCAAAGTTGGGAAAGTCTTGTTGGGGTGACCGATCGAGCGGTCTTTTTACCGCTCGAGTGGCCTGTTTGGGCGAGGCCTATAAATATCAGCCTTGCCTAGATATTTTGTTAGATATTTCTAAACCCTTATCTTGCTAGCCAAGTTTCTTTCTTTCCAAACAAAACCTCCACCTTCTCTCTAGCCTTTTGGTGGGCCCGGGCTTGGTTTTTGGTAATCTGATAGCGGATTCTTAGTATTCGTGCTGAGGGCTCCGCGTTCATCAGGACGGAATCTCATTTCGATGAAGTTCATTTTTCATTGGGGTTTGAGGCGTCGAGTTTTTAAGTCAATGAGATAAGATCTTAAACTTTCATGTCTTAATGGGGTGCTACGTGAAATTTTATGTATTTTTACCGTTTAAAAATGCATGAAAAGTTAGTTTATGTGCTTAAATCATGTTTGGTTGGACGAAAAGGCTTTCAAAGTGTTTTTATGGTTTCTTTTCGAAGTTGATGGATGCGTATGAGTCTGTGGCTTTCAAAAAGACGAGTTTTGGGAAAAGGTTGCAATTTATGCATATGTTTGTGAAAACTGATTTTGGAAAGTTTGGAGCTAACCTTTAGAGTTGAGCGATGTTATGTGAAACGTGATTTTGGTTCATGGCGGTGAGCACGTTAACTCTGGTTGATGATATATTAGTTGGGGCTGTGGACTTTCGGTGAAAGCCCGAGAAGATGCATTAGTTGGGGTAGATTGTGGTCCTACGGTAAAAACCTGTGAAGATGTATGTATTATGTGTGAATCATTGTAAAACTTTTTCGGCTCGGGAGAGTCGAAATCATCATATCTTTTTTGCCTCAGCATGTTTAGCTTTCATTTCATGATTAGTCTACCTTCTATTGGGCTTCGGCTCACCATGTGGGATTTGAAAACGTTTTTCAGGTGCGTATGATTAGCAGGTTGATCGGGGGGAGTCGAATGGGCCGGAAGACCCTTTTAGTCTTTCTTTTGTTTCTGTTGGATAATGTATTGATATTGATGTTTAAGATTTTGGAATCGTATATTGTGAGCCTGGCGGCGGTTGTATCAAATGCATGTATGTCCTTTACATTGAGAGTGAGATCTCGGGTTGGGTGTTGTTCTTTTGCTTTTCTGTGGTTTTTTTCCTTCGAAAATGTTTATGCCTTGAGGGAGGATTTTGGTTCTTGTTCAGGTGGGTTTTTCCTTGGCGTGGTATGCTTGTTGAGCTTTCAAAAATGTTGGAATATGTTTACTGTTGGGGAGGAAAACGTTGCATTTTACAAAGTTGGTCCAGAGCCAGACCACCCGACGCATCATTCGAGCGGCCTATTAACCGATTTCAGCAAACTTTCTGTTTTTTGTGTTTTGTTGAAAATTCAGTGTCCTTGTAAGGGCCGCTCGAGCGGTTTGGAATATTTTCAAAAAAATTTGTTTTGCTATTTTTTTAAAAGCTTGGCTTTGGACCTTGACCTCATTATTTTGGACTATTTTTTTTTACCTAAAATAAACTCTCGGTAGTGCGTTTATAAAGGTTTTGGTTTCCTTTTTGACGTTTCGATTTTGATATGTTTGTGTGCGATCGATTTTGGTGGATCATGGTATCCCAAAACGGTACTTCGTGGGCGTTTTGCGTCACCCGAGTTGCGGGGCGTTACACTTATGGTAAGTTATGGAAAAGTGTTTAATTTCAAAAAATAATTAAAATTTGATCACGTGTTGATTGTTCATGATAATTATATGCTTGATTATGCATGAAAATGATTATCGTGGGATTATTGAACGAGTTTTGAGGTGTTGGAATAAAATTGGGTTTATGTATACATTTTCTTTTCTTGGAGTACTGCCCAACGAGGGATCGATCGGTCGGTCTGTGACAGAAAGCAACTTTAAGTTTGAGATTTGTGAGACCCTGACCTGTTTTATGTTTTTGCAGTGTTTCGACATGTCGTTTCTTGTTTTGATAATAGCGAGTGACTCGGGTTTGGGGCGTTACAGGATTTAGATTTTTTAACTCATTTCTCTCTTCTCTTTCTCTCTCTAGAAGCAAACCCTAAGCCCTTGATCCTATTTTGGGGGTTTCTTGAGCTCTCCTCGCTCATTTGGTTGTGATTTCTTACTTTGTTTCCGATTGGATACCGTTGGAGGAGTTGACTTGCACATTGGGAGCTTGGCTTTCACCCATCAATTCGGGTTTTCATTGTTGGAGCTTGTTAGGGGCTTGTTCTTCAAGATTTGATCATCTAAGAGATAGGATCTATGACTATATATGAAAATTTGTTTAATATGAGTTGTATATTTGAGTTTATATATGAAAAGCGTGAAAAATCTACATTTTGAAACCCTAGGTTTGGGTTTGGACTTAAAGTATGTTAAACCTTATGTTTTTTGATGATTTATAGTAGTTCTATCATGATATTATCATTGGAGAGTTTTAATTTTGTGATATGAAAAGTTATGGTTTGATTTGGGTTAAAACCATGAAAATTTGAAAACTTTTAGGTTGATGGACTCGAATAATGAAATTGATTGAATTTTCAATAAATTAGGAGTTGTGTTGACCTATTGGTATATTGATTTCATGAACTTTGATAATATGCGAAAATAATGAAGTACTGGATTGGGAATTTTGAATAAATCCTATGAATTTGGTGAATGCTAGCAATAATTCAAAATATTGAATTTGGGTTTTAACCATGTTGGTTCGGATATATAAATTATGAAAATATTTGAGTTGGTTGAGAATTTTGAATAAATTCTATAAATTATTGAGCGTGTGCGAAGGCATGAGATGCGAAAATTAGGTTTAAACTATATTAACTCAAATACATGAATGATAAAAATATTAGAATTGTTAATAATGGAAACCTTAATGGTGTTGGGTTTGACGAGAGGAACCAGGTTGACGATTGAACTCGCGTTGGCTTAAAATATGAATGACTTAATTAAAGTACATTGCGAATGGATTGAATATTTAAGTTTGGGAACGAGTTGCACCTCGGTGAAAAACCGAACACTTGCGCAATGTAAGGTAAGCCCTTACTTCGGGTTAATCCCCGTAAAAGCGTGCGCTTGGGCGGCCCACTCATCGATGTTTTCAAGAGAAACAAAAAATGTGTGCTTTTCGTGTCAGGCTATAGAATGGGTATTTATCCATTGGGCCTAGCGTAGCCTGGTTGTGATAAGTATGCCTGGGTCTCTAAGCGTCATCCGGTTTTGGTACTTAATTAAATCAATGAATGAAATTAGGTTGGCAAAACTATTTGACGTAATTGATAAATATGATAATTGAGAAACCTTGATAATGGTTGTGGTTTGAAAATGAAATGAAATTGAATGAAATGAAATAGGGAGTTATGGTAACCGTGTTGGGTTTGAGATAACAGAACTGAAAGATTAACTATGGCGTGTGTTGATTTCTTTTATGGTAAGAAAAGAAAATCGATTATGTGAATGAAGATTTGCTTAAAAAGTGAACTTGATTTCGGGCTTAAACTTGTCGTGCATTCACATAATCATCATTGCATGTCATGCATTGATTCATTTATAGTCTATTTTCTACGAGCTTCAGCTCATATTATTTAACAATATTTCAGGTGATAACAGGAAGAAAGCTATGGAGTAGAGATGGTGGTCTTGACACATTTTTTTTGTAGTAGTTGATAGAATTACATATCTTTCATATCATCTTTTGAGAATTAAGGTTATAAATGTCATTCTTTTGAATATTTGAATGGTTGTATTCGGGTTACTGTAACATTTGTTGTAAGGCCACAAGGCCACACGTATTCATGAATTATATGCATGTGAGACTACCAGGTATTGTGTTGGGTTTATTATCCTTTGTTTTACAAGATTCTATGTATGAAATCGTTGAGATTTTCGACTTTTGATTATGGTTGGAGTTGTTTCTATATCCTTTCTTTTATGAAGTATTATGTAGATCTCTTGGGAAGATAAGTTTGGAGTTGTGGTTGGAGTATGGAAAGTTGGGTTTGTAAAGCAAACGTTGAAAAATGGTCAAGGGTTGGATAGATCGATAGACCAATATTGGTCTATCAATCGGTTAAACACTGCTCTCGGTTGTTACTGTCTGCACAAGATCGATCGATCGGTCAACCTGTTGGAGCACTTTTTCGACCTTTTGAGTTCAAAAAATATTTTTTGTGGGGTTCATTTTCCTTTATTTTAATGGTTTCTTTAAAGAGTTTTACGAGATTTAAAGGCTTGAAATCCCTTATTTTTCCTAAAAAGTTTTTAGGGTTGGTTTGGTGGGGTTGGTTCATGTGTCTCGGAGTTGGGGGTGTGACAAATTTCATCTAACAGGCATATCTAAATTAATATTCTATTTTTTCATACAAAGTTGCTTATTACATTTTTTTTATATAATTCATACCTTTGTTGAGAAGAATCAATATTACGTACAATATTTTTAATTTTATCAATTGATGGATATAATATACTTAAACCATCTAGCACAATTAAATTTAAAATATAAGCACAACAATGCACACGAAAAATATTATTACGAAGAAAATCAAAAGGTAAATCAAGCAACATTTTTAAATGTCGTTCAGTTACATCATTATTTGTAGCATTATCTAATGAGATTGAAAATATTATTTTTAAAATACCTCATGCTACCAATTCATCGTAAATAACATGTGCAATAGTTACATCAGTGTGTGGTGTCTCAATCATTTTGAACGATATTATTTTTTGTTTAATTTTATTCATCATTCACATAATGTGCAGTTAATGATAAAAAATCCCATATAAGATTTAGAAGACCACAAATCAGAAGTTAAATAAATTTTTTCACTAAAATTTTGAAAATAAAATTTCAAATTTTCAGAATATTCCTTATAACAGTTCATAACGTCCTGTTTAGTAATTGAAAATGAAAATCTGGTATATTGAGGATTAAATCCTGTTTGTACCAATCTAGTAAAATCATGTTTATCAACAAAAGTAAAAGGATATTCTGCTCTAATCATATGATCTACAATTTCATTACGAGCATGCGAAGGATAATAATTAAAAAGGATATTCTGCTCTAATCATATGATCTACAATTTCATTACGAGCATGCGAAGGATAATAATTAAAACATGCTAAATTTTCATAAGAGTTTTTATTTAATTGCATTTGAGTTCTAATATCTGCTTGATTTCCAAGTTTTTCTAGACAATTGTTATGGTGTCTATTTAAGTGACTAGTTCCATCATTTACGGAACTAGCGAACAATTATTTACATACAGAATGTCGTGCTTTTATAATTGTTTTTCCATCAATAACTATTTCTATATTTTTCATAATTTTTCCAAACATCATAAGTGGATTTTCTAGAATTAGAAGAATATGATGAAACTACTGGAGGAGCTGATGATGTGTTAGGAAATTGTGAAAAACCTATAGATTCAATTCCCATGATCTCATCATTCTCATCTATAATTAGTGGAATATTAATATGAGTCATGCTAAAAATATAAAATGTAAATATTTTAAACTAATAAATTATAAACTATAAATAAATTAAAAAAATAACATAGAGTAGAAAGTTGAGAATGCTTCTGCTGTAGAGACTGTAGAGTTGAGAATGCTTCTGCTTGAAGTTGCAACTTAGAATTCAAAATCAGAGAGTAAAAATGAGTTTCTGAATTTAGTGTAGAAATAAAAAAATAATTAACTTATACATTTATAAAAGATAAATATAGCTGTTGCACAGACGCAATTTAGTGTGATACTGCACAGTCGCACAGACTATGCACTGAGGATGTATCGCCCCAATTTCAAACTAATAAAATCTGAGTAAGAAATAGAAAATCTTTCCAATAAGGTAACTGTTTCTTTTGAACGCGACTCTTAAAAACATATTAAATTCGTAGCCCAAACGTAGTTTAAACATATTTAGGAAAAAATCCCATTCTAAAACAAGTTTTCGAGAAAAAGCTGCCCAGCAGAGCTCGCTCGAGCGGACTCGTCACCGCTTGAGCGGTGAGATGCCTGAGAACCACTGCCCAAAAAATGTGTGATTTCTCTGAGCTTCGAAAAAACAATCACCTTTTCTCCTCTTGTAACATGGTTTTAAGAATAAGCAAAACCGAGGTGTAAACCACATCTTTGAGGGTAAATTAACCATCTTTCAACTATAAACTCGAAATCAACTTCAATACCAAAAGCATCATTAAAAGATTAAAGCTTTGAACCCAATGAACAAATGAGCGTCCTCACATGCAAACATAACATGAGCATGCGATCCGTAAGGCCTTACAACACGGGTATTCTTACCTCGAATTACAATATTTTGAATATTTTAAAAGGGAAGCTTTACATCATTACAATTTCCTTCTCACAAGACACTACATGGATGTAATCCTATCAACTACTAAAAGGGGTCCAACAACCGTCGCCTCAGTCCAAGATCTTCTTTTTGCTATCACTTGAAATATTGTTATACAACATGAGCCGCAGCTCGTAAGAACAATACTAGCACTGAATATATGCATGATGCACACATAAGTTTAATCAAAATCATATCTTTTGACCCAAGATAAATTCCCAATGCATAACCGGATTTTGAATAAAAGGATTATGTTCCATACTCCTTAATTTTCGTGAAATTAACCAATTTATCATTCCCAATCCACCTAACATATTTTACCATTCTCAAACGACCCAACACATTTTACTGTTGTCCGGTTAAGGTTTCACCAATCCAGTCATTTACCACGCACGCACACATGCACGCTTTGTTGACATTTCTCATATTCCACCAACTCGTGGTTTACAAAAATAGGCACCGACGTCGGACGATCGTATAGACCCACGTAATGTTATAATAAACTAGGCCACACAGGCCCTATGAGATAACGGAATGTTCTATTCCCTGACACAGCTAACGTCTTTTTCCGATTCACTAACCGGCGGGCAGAGAACCCAATCTGCGTAGTTTTTCAGTTTTCACCGTGGAACAACTCGTGCCCAAACTTAAACGATCCTTGGATCCCAAAATTGGTCTTTTTTGATTATGAAACCACATCACACACACAAGTCTAACCCAAAATTGTTCCTCTCGTCAAACCCAACACAACCAACTCATTCATATTACAATACACACACGCGAGTCCAACCCAAATGATTCCTCTCGCCAAACCCATCTCATTACATGTTTTCCATTATTCACATTTTAAAGATTTTGGGTTTAAACCCCGAATTAACCATCTACATGGTTTAAATTCAATAATTTACCGATTTTACACAATAACACCCACATTTTTCACTTAACATCATCACTTGTCACATAAATTCATGGAAGGAATATGCCATAGGTTATCACAACCCTCAATTTAACCAACAATCATATTGATTTCAACATATCGGTTCTTTAGCCCCAAAACCCCCAATTTTCATGGTTTATACCCAAATACCAAACCCTTATTTCCCATTTCTCAATCTAACCATAATTAACAACAATGTGAAGATAGAATCATGTTAAATCCTCCATAGATCTCATATTTGACCACCATTAGCATCGACCCCAAACCTAGGGCTTCAAAAACACTATTTTCATGTTTTTACATTCATAAATTCAAAGATATGACACATATCACAAAGGTATTCAAGGAAAGTCTTAGATCCTACCTTAGGGATGCTAGATCCACAAGAAAAATCCCCAAACGAGCTCCAACCACGAGACTCTCCAACCACACAGTGAGAAGAAAGCTTCTAACTTCTAGTTTGGACCTCCAACGGGCAAACGATCAACATAAAAGCATGAAATCGTCTCAAGAAGGGCCAAAAAAGCTCCAACGCTCACCAAACACAAACCCTAGTTCTCACCTTTGCTTTGGACAGAGAGATGTAAAGAATGAGAAAAAAGGGCCCTTACGCGACTTTTAAAAAGTCTGCTCCCCGATAGTTCGCTCGAGCGAACCCCCACCGCTCGAGCGGTCAGCGCTGGGAAACAAACCGAGCAAAAGCTGCCAAAATTGAACCAAAACATAAGTCAAACACCTCACAACGATGTTCTCATGCACTGCTAAACCCGTGATTCTTATCATCCATCTTTACATGATTAAAGTTTTAAATAATTATCAAAATCGAAAGGGACTGGGTCCTTACATCCTCCCCCACTTAGGAAATTTTGTCTCCGAAATTCAATACTAGAACTCGGGCCAACTGCCTCTCCGTCGACTACCAACAATTTTTGGCAGAGCTCTACAATGCTGTCTACCGGTAAAGGGTTAACACCTCCAGAAGGGATATCCAGCCACACAAACATGTTTTTGAAGGATAAACATTCATATTGATTGCCTTTGCGAACAAGGTTTCACTAACACTAAGGCCATCCAATGGTTATCAGACTGAGACCCAAATCAAACCACTGAGGCACCAAAACACAACTTATACCGAAGATGACCAACACAAGCGATTACACGCATAACACAAAACTAGTCCACAATCGGAACTGGTTTCAACACATTCCACTCCTATTTGTAAAGACTGTAATCTTGTTCAAACTGCCGTAAACTAGTTCGTCCCCATACCAAAACACATACAATGGATTACTCTTGTAAGAACAAACACACGTTGTCAAACCTGGCACTGCTCACAAGGATTCACACGTATCATACCCGACATCTTATTTAAGCCTTCACGATTAACTAATGACTATAAAATTCAAAGCCCCATTATCATTCTACATACGCCAGAAACGCTATCACTAAAGCTGATGTGGTGCTCATTCCCGAGCAGAAACAATAAACACCTTGCTCTTAAGAAAGGAATTCACTTGGATCATGGAAAGCTCTAGAGAACACATTTTCTTCCCATGATTTGTAAACATTCCTTCGACACACATTCACCCTTACCAACCCTCGATCAATTCTGAAACTCACAAATCACAACTCTTATCCCGCGGAGAGACTGGGTGTCACATCATCGTCAATGTCAAAATTCCATACACTTGAGATTATCACTGTAGCATCCTAACCATTAAGATTAACACGGTCATATGAATTTGAGCGATCAACACGGTCATATGAATTTGAGGAGTCACTTGAGCTCGACACGCCACACAGGTAAGACATTCCACAGATGTATACTTATCCACCTATATCTAGTCGCGTCACCCGTCACAACACAACCCACGCACGTAGCCTCACATTTCACCATTAAACCACTGACTCTTAGTCAACTGTTCAACCCCTCATCGATCACGCTGGATCCCATTCGACATTTGTCCATATTCATAATGCGTATATCAATCCTTTGAAACCACGATATTCCATACTTAATCAGTTATTGAATTCCAGACAGTTATCAACCACATTGTTCGCTAGTACTTGCATGGATGCTCACATCCTTTCAATGTATTCATACCATACGTATAACAATCCTCCATTTGATAATACCAACACATGATTCTCTGATCACTCACCGTTACCACTCAACTTATTCATACTTTTCCCGTCATGTAACCAACCAAGGCCAGCCTCTTGTACTAAATAGCTTCACTTTACATGCAACTCCTAGGGACACTCAATCCATCCAAAGCTTTCCATGAAAGGACCACACCAATTGATTCACATACCATTATCTTGCTCTTCCAATGTTAGTACTTGTACACTTGCTCTTTCAACGTACCGACACTAAGTTGTCACGCTTCTTCGCCGAAACCAATGGGATCATAACCTTTCTTAGCTTCTCATCAATCGAACCTAAGCATCCTTACGAGAAAACTCTTCCTCTATATGGATAAAGATTTTTCCATTCCAAACCAGACAGATACGTTGACCCAAACTAGTCACATCAATGACGGCTTTTGATATACCAGATTTCTTGTGACCCACACATTTACCACATTTTCTTGATTATCTCCACTCGATTGTCTAAAACTTCTCTCTTTACCATGAATGGGCATCCGACCACCAACTCTGCGCAAACTAAGCAGCCCCAAACATCAACAAAACACAAATCGAAACCAATACCGAGCTACCAAGGCCACACAAGGTGTATGACACGGTCATCAAAACTCCAGCAAAAATCTCATTCTGATAAGAGCTAAGGATGTCAACAGTCCCATACAAACCCAAACACTCATATTAACAGGTAGAGTGAGCAAGCCTCCCGAGTACACTATGAGGAATCAGTCCTGCAATCGTTTGATCACAGTGGTACGAGCTCACAAGGTACACCCAAAGAATCACAACAAGGGTACAAGGTCTACGGAGATTTTCACCTTCTCAGAAAATAGTCAAACCAGGAATCAATCAAGGCCTCGACATTCACTTCCACCAAGTACAAAATAGCTCACATATGATAACCGTTCACAAGATGGCTCTCTCTCCTCCCAGGGAAAAGAAAAGGTCGACCAGAAACTCTCACTCAACACAGCATACCCCAGGTACCCATCAAGTACTCGGTTCGGAAAAGCACTATCCATCCATCCTTGAGTTAACATCGGCTTCCATCATACAAAGGTTGTCGACCCCAATCAGGATAATTATACTATTTGTCAAACTCAGTCCTCAAGTTCAAATATCATTCATACGTCTTGAATACCACTAACTTTTCTACACCCAAACGAAGCACCTCGCATGTCCACAATTCATTCACCGGATATCCATAAAGGCATAACACTACCCATTCACATCAGCCTAAGGCTTCTTCTTACAAGATTGCGCTAGACCAACACGACTCCTAACCGGTAAACAACAGCCACATTACCGTCTCGAGCTCACAGCTCAGGCACGCCTATGAAAGAAAACATAAAGCACTTAATCGAGGAAGGTCGAAGCTGAGGTTTCTCACCCAGAGTTACCCATAACTCTCATAATTGCACGAACATCATCCACACTTCTGCAATCCATGTGTATAAGAAAAACAATTACATACCCCTTTTGATCCACGATTTTTGTCAGTCGACCCTAGGCCACCCAAATTATTACGGTATATGGCTGAAATTTACTACATGTTTCTCTTCCAAAGATAAAACAACATAACCACCTCCACACCGTAGATTCAAACACAAACAACTACTATTCATTAAAGGGACATCACACTCATAATACATCATCTAAGCAACTAGGTTAACCACACCATCAACACCTATTACTATTTCTCAGATTCCATGCACTTAGCACTTGTAAGGGAGAAACACTAAAGTGACCACATCGTCTCACAAAAGATCTGAGACTACTCACACCGTAGCCTCATCTAGGCACACAGCAATCTGAACATGAGAACGACTACCCATGACATAAATCAAACGAACCTCACCTCTGAATTCTAGGCCAAATGGCACCACCATCTCCAGACCTTACACCAGGTCACAAACCACCAACATCATCCCCTCAAGGGATCTCTTCTCGCCAACACGTTATCCTAAGACGACCGAGTCAACTACACTAACAACATTCATCTCAGGCTCTACCAGCCTCACATACTCACACTTACCAAACATCTCATACCACACATAGTCTTTCAATCATGAGAATAATAACTCAAGTCACAAACCTCAATTCTGTGGAACTTCTCGAATAACCTCAAGCCATCGCTCCTCAAAGCACAACCACCTCTGACATACATCTAATCAATGTACACGCATATTACCTAATAACTAATCCGTCAACAATATCTCTAATCCGTATACTCACTACTCTGCTACATCCAACTTCTATTAAGAAACACGGCTCAGAACTATGCCACAAGAAAAACACAAGGGTCATCTCACAGACCTCCAAAACCATAAGGTACTACTTTGGCTACCAACAACACCCCGTAGGGGAAGAAACATTCCCGAGCACTGTCTAAGCTCAAACTTTCTAACACACCTTAGGCTGGAGATTATTATGCTCACATCCATTATGTTTCTATCTACTATGCTCCTGTCCATACCCAATCTCGGGATACACGGCTCATGACATAATACAGCTCAAGACATAGTACGGCTCATGACGTACATAATCCTTAGCGCGCCTAAAACCACATCTCATACCCATCCACAATAAGCAACCTCCAAGAGGTTTTGAACACTCCATCGTACCTACTCGTCAGGCTACTGGCAACACAGAAACACAACGGGCCATTAGCTATGGTCACCACTAACTCACTTGGGTACAACACACAATGCTCATTTCACGAGCTTACAACTACTACAATCACTAACTACCAGTTCGCTCCCATAATCCATACCATAATCCGGACCACAACTCGTCATAGTCCTATAAGCACAACTCCTATGTCACCAACATTACAACCCCCAATGAGGTTAAACTCAACTTAACGTCCTAAAGCCACACTAACACACTATTCACCACCTAGTCACGTCACATTAACACATAATCACATATCCACATACTGAGGAGAATCTCTAGGAGTGACACGTCAATCTGGGTAATTTGTTTGGATTTCTCGTTAGAATGGACGTCGACCAAACGCCTTTCTAACTTGAACCCTAAACTAGTTAACCGGACACCCTAGGGAAAGACAGGTCTTCCCAAAGATCTAACCCCATACCCAAGTACCACATAGCACGCAAATGTTAAATTATGCTCAAGATATATCATGCTAGCACACTAAGTCATGAATGTCACACATCAATACAAACTCTCACGTAATGGATCAACCACTTCCACGATTCCTAGGTATTCGAACCTAAAGCTCTGATACCAATCTGTAACTCCCCAATTTTGAACTAATAAAATTCGAGTAAGAAATAGAAAATCTTTCCAATAAAGGTAACTGTTTCTTTTGAACGCGACCCTTAAAAACATATTAAACTTCGTAATCCAAACGTAGTTTAAACATATTTTAAAAAACCCGTTCTAAAACAAGTTTTCGAGAAAAAGCTGCCCAGCGGAGCCCGCTCGATCAGACTCCTTACCGCTCGAGCGGTGAGACACCCGAGAACCACTGCCAAAAAACTGTGTGATTTCTCTAAGCTTTGGAAAAACAACAACCTTTTCTCCTCTTGTAACATGGTTTTAAGAATATGCAAAACCGAGGTGTAAACCACACCTTTGAGGGTAAATTAACCATCTTTCAACTATAAACTCGAAATCAACTTCAATACCAAACGCATCATTAAAAGATTAAAGTTTTGAATCCAATGAACAAACGAGCATCCTCACATGCAAGCATAACATGAGCATGCGATCCGTAAGGCCTTATAACACGGGTATTCTTACCATGAATTACAATATTTTAAATATTTCAAAAGGTAAGCTTTACATCATTACAATTTCGTTATCACAAGACACTACATGGATGTAATCCTATCAACCACTAAAAGGGGTCCAATGATCGTCGCCTTAGTCCAAGATCTTCTTTTCGCTATCACTTGAAATGTTGTTATACAACATGAGCTGGAGCTCGTCAGAACAAGACTAGCACTGAATATATGCATGACATGTGAAGATGGTTATATAGGATGCACACATAAGTTTAATCAAAATCAGATCGTTTGACCCAAGATAAATTTCCAATGCATAACTGGGTTTTGAATAAAAGAATTATGTTCCATACTCCTTAATTCCTGTGAAATTAACCAATTTACCATTTCCAATCCACCTAACACATTTTACCATTCTCAATCGACCCAACACATTTTACCATTCTCTGGTTAAGGTTTTACCAACCTAGTCATTTACCACGCACGCACACACGCATGCTTTGTTGACATTTTTCATATTCAACCAACTCGTGGTTTATAAAAATAGGCACTGACGCCAGACGAGCGTATAAACCTGCGTAGCGTTACAATTAACCCGGCCACACAGGCCCCATGAGGTAACGGAATGTTCTATACCCCGACACAGCTAACATCCTTTTTCGGTTCACAAACCGGCGGGTAGGGAACCCAATCTGCGTAGTTTTTCAGTTTTTCACCGTGGAACAACTCGTGCCCAAAGTTAAACGATTCTTGGATCCCAAAATTGGTTCTTTTTTATTACCAAACCACATCACACACATGAATCTAACCCAAAATGGTTCATCTTACCAAACTCAACACAACCAACTCATTCATATTACAATACACACACACGGGTCCAACCCAAATGGTTCCTCTCGCAAAACCCATCTCATTACATGTTTTCCATTATTCACATTTTAAAGATTTTAGGCTTAAACCCCGAATTGACCATCTACATGGTTTAAATTCAATAATTCACTAGTTTTACACAACAAAACTCACATTTTTCACTTGACATTATCACTTGTCACATAAATTAATGGAAGTAATATGCCATAGGTTATCGCAATCCTCAATTTAACCAACAATCATATTGATTTCAACATATCGGTTCTTTACCCCCAAAACCCACAATTTTCATGGTTTAGACCCAAATACCAAACCCTAATTTCCAATTTCTCTATCCAACTGTAATTAACAGCAATGTGAAGATAGAATCATGTTAAATCCTCCATAGATCTAAGATTTAACCACCATTAGCATCAACCCAAAACCTAGGGCTTCAAAAACACTATTTTCATGTTTTTACGTTCATAAATTAATAGATACAACACATATCACGAAGGCATTAAAGGAAAGTCTTAGATCCTACCTTAGGGATGCTAGATCCACAAGAAAAAGCCCCAAGTGGGATCCAACCACGAGACTCTCCAACCACATAGTGAGAAGAAAGCTTCCAACGTCTAGTTTGGATCTCCAACGGGCAAAAAATCAAGATGAAAGCATGAAATCGTCTCAAGAAGGGGCAAGAAAGCTCCAACACTCTCCAAACACAAACCATAGTTCTCACATTTTCTCTAGAGAGAGAGATATATATGAAAAGAATGAGAAAAAAGGGCCCTTACGCGACTTTTAAAATGTTTGCTCCCCGATAGCCTGCTCGAGCGAACCCCCACCGCTCGAGCGGTCCTCTCCTCTGGGACCTCTCGGCACCTGTCCGCTCGAGCGGTCAGCATTGGAAAACAAACCGAGCAAAAACTGCCAAAATTGAATCAAAACATAAACTAAACATCTCACAACGATTTTCTCATGCACTGCTAAACCCGTGATCCTTATCATCCATCTTTACATGATTAAAGTTTTAAATAATCCTCAAAATAGAAAGGGACTGGGTCCATATAGAGGAGTCTAAGAGAGAGAGAGAGAGAGAGAGAGAGAGAGTGAGTGTGTGTGTGTGTGTGTGTGTGTTTTTTTTTAAAAAAATTTTTATGATAATTTGGCATGACAAGTCATTGGTCTAAACTCTAAAGCTAAAACAGCCTAAATTCTAAAGCTGTGAGCCTGTGATTAAATATTGAAACATGTTTGGCTGTGGACGATAAAAAAGATTAAATTAGTGTTTGGCCTAATTTTTTTATAAGTTTTTTGAGTTTTTGATTTTATTTTTAAAAAATAAATAAATATATAAAGATGCGGAGAAAGCTAATTAATTATAATAGAAAGTCAAATAAGTGAATTTTTTAAAAAGTTTTTAAGCAAAAAACTTTTAAGAAAAATTAATCCAAACACAACCTAAAAAATTTAGAGTAATTGAACATTAAAAGATGTTTGGTTGTGGACGAGAAAAAAGATTAAGTTAGTGTTTGGCCTAATTTTTTTTATAAGTTTTTTGAGTTTTTTGTTTTTGTTTTTTTAAAAGTAAATATAAAAAGATGTGAAAAAAGTTAATTAATTATATTAAAAAGTCAAATAAATGAATTTTTTAAAAAGTTTTTAAACAAACAACCATTAAGAAAAATTAATCCAAACAATGCCTAGAAATAAAGTCATAGACTATAGAGATGACATTGCTTACCATAGTGTTGGAAAAAGTTTGTACTTTTCCATATAATATAATGTGAAATATTTAATATACAAGATTTTGAATCTAATACATCTTAAGAAAAGATTGAACATTAAGAACGTACTTTTGGCAGCCATTGATAATTGATTAATAAAATAATCGAAACCCTTACTTAAAATTCTTAATTCTTGACTCATCTTCTTCTCTCTGTTTCTAACCTTTCAGAATAATTGTATACTATAATTGATGAAAAACAGATAACTATAAAGGACGGTCATTCTATCTTTTATTGAGGAGAGAAGAGGGCTCATAAGAGAACTCTTAGAAAAATTCATATCCATCAACAGTTTTCTTCTTATTTTAAAAGAGTTTTTTCCTAAGTTAAATACTAATAGATTAGATGAATCACATCCTTAATTGGCTTATCAATAATTTGTGAAATCCAAATACAATTAAAAAATGTAAAAAACGTGAGGCTAATGGGTTACCCAAAAGTCCACGGGTTTAACATTCTCCCACTTGGTCTATTAAACCGATTGTGATGCAATATGTATTTTATTTTCTGAAATATGTATTTATTTATTTTATTTTGACTCGTTGAAATCCACATATGAAAACTTTGACACATGATCATGAATTTTTAAAAATTAGCCAATAGGTTTATACTAATCAGAAATTATAATACTGTGATTAATTCAGATCACCAATGTGAGTCATAGCGGTTATCTAGCATCTATGTT
>JAULJZ010000021.1:4630738-4643238 GCA_032270985.1 Heliamphora pulchella | reverse complement strand
CACTAATCTTTCAATTCTATTTCTAGAGATATGCCCCAATCGTTTATGCCACAAGATTAATGATTTTTCATTAATTTGGCCACGTTTTAAACCAATATTTGAATGTAGGGTTATTAAGGATTGTGCAAATTCATGATTCAAAGTAAATGATATAATCCATCATACAAATTATCGGAACCAAGTATTATTAAAGTAAATATCAAACTGAGTTTTTTACAACTAAATAAAACTGAATATCCAAAACAATCTAACCTAGATAAAGAAACAAAATTTCTAGAAATTGAAGGAACGTAAAATGTCTCTTCTAGATCCATCTGATGACACGTCTCTAAAACTTGGCGATAGGTACCAACAGTTATCACATCAGCTTTGAGACGGTTCCCTATATAGACAAATCTTTCACTTTCCTTTGGTTTTCGAGTTGAAAGGTATCCCTTTCTTTTCGAACCAAGCTTTACGCTTGCTGCGGTCCATCTTCACATGTCCATTCTTGCCACAAAAGTAACACACTTTACTTTAAAGTTGTTACTTTCATGAGCCTGATTGTTACCATTTTCAGGTCCATTCCACTTCTTAGGCAGATTTCTCTTTGATATTTCAAATTTTTTTCTTTTCTGTACAGCTTCTTGAGCCACAACCAATGTCATGTGATGTCCTTCCCCTCGCAATCTCACTTCCTCCTGAACACATATATTAGTTAGCTCATTAAAACTCCATTTATCCTTATTCGTGTTATAGTAAATTTTGAATGGACCAAATTGTGCAGGAAGTGAGTTGAGGATAAACTGGACGAGAAAAGACTCATCCACATGCATCGCTAAAGCACCAAGCTTTGTAGCATTGCCGCTTTGTCACACATATTGAGGATGTGATCCTGAACTCCTCGATTGTCATTATATTTCATTGTTGTTAATTTAGCCATTAATGTGCTCGCAAGTGACTTATCAGCATATCTAAAATGTTCTTCCACAGCCTTTAAGAATTCTAGTGCATTAGAAGTCTGTAGTAGAGATGTTTTGATATTATTTGCTATAAGCATTCTCATGAATATTAAACTAAGCATGTTTGATTTTTTCTAGGAATTGAAATAGTATATTTGTCTTTCAGTACTGCCATCAGTGATTTCAGTAGGCTTTTCAACAAGTAATACCATGTCAATATCTAATACTCCCAATGTGAATCTAACATGCTCATTCCATTCCGAATAATTTAAGTCAATAAGAACTGAAGCACTGGATGCATGAGAGTGTAGTGAAATAGAAACTGTCACTGAAAAATAGGACAATGCTTATGTTAATACTTTGAGTTTAAATTTTATAATAATAAACTAGTGATATAACCTCGATTCCTTCTTTGGGTGAAATCTAGATATATCTATTATTCACTCATTAATTAGGTACAAGATTATCACCTATGTAGGTTTAAATAATTTATGCAGTTTATTAATTAGGCATGTTACCTTTGGGTATCTAAACCTAATTAATTAAATTACATAAATTTCATTATCCTACCAGATCATAATTATTTGAATGTGACTCTTCTTTGAGCTAGTCCCATTCTTGTAATTATATCTGCCATTGAAAATACTATTAACTTAAATGTTATCATTTTTTACAAACTTTTGCATAGTTCTATATTTATAAGTTTTATAAATTTAGGTCACTTTGGTGACTACTAAATTTACAATTCCTATAAATATAAAAACTGACTAATAATATTCTGTCTTTATTTTATTATTTGGTCATACTTTTAATTTAATCACAATTTATTAGAAATAAAAATATAATTTTTATTATTCTTTTATGTGATTAAAAACCATTCAATGACCAAAGCAACAACAATAATAGTTGCATGTATAAAACAAGTACATAAATAAAACATGTTCTTTTATAAAATTAAATACTTTAAATTTCACAACAATATTAATATCCACAAAATATATATATATATATATATATTGATGCATCAAAGACAACCATTCATCACTAACAAAACATACAGTTATATATTAAGTTTGAACCATAAAATATGTGAATATATTATTTATTTTATCACCTGTTACAATAATTCAATATATCTCTAAAGCATACTCAAAATTGATTTAACCATAATTCAATTCATGATAGTATCAATGAAGGCGATCAAAACAAATAAATTTTATACACTCGATAGCAAAATAAAATTAACAATCCTAACCATATCAAGCATGCTAGTCATTAAAGATTTTGTAATGATTGATTTAACATATCATATTTTTTATTCTTTAAAAATCAATTCAAAACAAAAGCGAAAAACTTCAAGGCTCTATAAAAATTAGGTTCTAGTGTATACTCTCACAAATGGAAAAGAAAAGCTTTAACATATAAAGTATTCATATACGTTGCTTTTCTTCTTATAATTATTATTATTTTATTTAATAATACTTCTATAGAGAATACAAGGACTGATTAATATAATTTTGAAACTGTCAAACAAAGATAAGTTTCAAATCCACCACTTTATTATTATTATTATTATTATGGCCAATCACCACTGATATGTTTCCTCCACCATCAGGATATGTGAACATGGATATAGATAACAATACTTGTACAATGAATACGTGGGTAACAAAATAAATCAAAAGATTTCGATTTTTTTTTTAATCAATGCTCGTACCGAGAATGCATTGGCTATCCAATCAAAGATTAGCAACACCATTAACTGCGATTTTAAAAGATTGTAGATCTGTTATCTTTCATCAACACGTATTCAGCAAAAGAATTATTTTATTTATTTTATTCTTTCATTAATCGCCAGTACACATGAACAATAAACAACACAATATTATTCTAAAATGTATTGATTTAGAAAACTATGCTATGATACCAACTCTTGAAAAAATTTATATTTTTCCATATAATATAATGCGAAACATTTAATATACAAGATCTTAAATCTAATACATCTTAAGAAAAGATTGAACATTAAGAACGTACCTTTGGCAGAGCCATTGATAATTGATTAATCGAATAATCGAAACCCTTACTTGAAATCCTTAATTCTTGACTCACCTTCTTCTCTCTGTCTTTAACATTTTAGAATAATCGTATACTATAATTAATGAAAAATTGATAACTGTAAGGAATGGTTATTCTATCTTTTATAGATGAGAGAAAAGAGCCCAGAAGAAAACTCTTAGAAGGATTCCTATCCATCAACAGCTTCCTTCTTATTTATAAAATGTTCTTTCCTAAGTTAAATACTAATAAATTAGATGAATTGTATCCTTAATTGGCTTATCAATAATTTGTAAAATCTAAATATAATTATAAAAAATATAAAAAAACGTGAGGCAATGGACCACCAAAAAGCCCACGAGTTTAACATAGAGATGATAGCCATAACCCATAGGTATTAAAAGTTTCCACTTTCTAGGTATTAAGTCTGACTCTGATCCCTAACATTAATTGGATGGGTAGCTCACAGTTGGCACCTGGTTGCCCCTTCAGTGTTCAATCTTTAGCACTTTGTTGAGATGTGATGGAAAACTTGGACGACACGGGTTCTCAAACGGGCCATCAAGCCGGGCTTTAATTCTTATACCCAGGCCCGGCCCGAATATTATTGGCACTCACAATGTGTTAAATAGACGAGAAGTAGGAGTCCGTTCATGCTGATAGATTAGACCTCCAACCCAATCCCGGGATTTCCCACACATGGTAGAAGCAATTTCAGAATAAGACTAATCAGGATGAGCAAGAATAGGAGGGTAATCAACATCACATGGTATGTCTTAGCTCATGTAGTCTGACAGGGTGTACTGATCCATGACTATAGATAGACTACGGACAAAAGTTTTGAATTGAAAGAGTTTGGTGTGAAGATCATACATGTTTGAATAAAACTCACGCACGAGATCGACATAAACAACTCCCTCCACTTGGACGGGTTGAGTCCAACCTAGGGTTTCAAACATTTTAGGAATTTTTAGCGAGACAAAGTCTGACAAAACGACATGCTTTCTATCCTATGAGGACGAGAGGAGAAAAGATTAAGATACCTCTCTTCCCCTTCTAGGGAACGAAATCGAGTGTTGTCGAATGGAGCAGAAGAGCGTCCAGCGGTCTTTTTAGTGTGGGGAGGCATGATCCTGTGCAGAACACCAAAACAAGAAAAAAATTAGCTTCTTACATGCCAAAGCAAAAGGATATGAGAGCAGACACAAATGTATATAGAATCAATCAAACAAAATCCCACATGATAGGGCATGCTTCATTGACGAGATCCAAAATAGATATCCAAAAGAGTTAATACAGATATCAAGCCACAACCATCAAAGCCAAAACACCTATCAAAGATATACATCAGAAATGTAAATCATGAGGCTTGGTGGTAAATAAGAACACAATGTCAATAATGTCATAAATCAACCCAACATATGTGCCCAAACCGATATTTAAAAGCAAAAACATAAGTGAGATAATTCGACCAAGAAGCACCACAAGCCAAATATCCAATGCCTAATATCAGAAGGCACAAAACAAAGGGTTAAGCATAAGTCACGAATCCAAGAGATTCAGAAAATAAATCAACCCTTTACAAGCCACAAAGAAGCCCTAACTCGAATGCATCAAGATTGAACGACATACCTTGATGGAGGAGAACGGATCGAAGCTTGAATGAGTGAAATTGAAGCCTAAGAAATCCTAGAGGATGGGGCGCCAATGAGAGATGAGAGAGATTTTGAAAGAAAGTGAAAAGACAACCCTAACCCTTATTTTTATTTTTTAGATCTGCGACAGTCCACTCGAGCGAGGTGGGACCACTCGAGCGGTGGAGAAGAACAAAAGCCACTAGCTATAGTGCGCTCGAGCACATGAGAGGCTGCTCGAGCGGTGAACAAACTTGGAAAAAACCTGATTAAGCCAGATAGAGAGTTTGAGAGGCACAATTGACAATGGCATCTTTAAAGGTTAACAAGAACAAAAACATAAAAGTAATAAAAAACGCAATAACTCAAACAAACTGAATAATCCAACGTCGAAACATGGAAAAATAAAATCACAGAATCCTGCCAATGAGAGCTTTATATAAGATGAACTTCAAATCCTTGAAATACAATTTCACATGGGCAATGATTAACAATATGAATGATTAATATATACTAGACACATCTGCAATAGAGTCAAATCACACAATTTGAAGTTAAACCAAGTAAAGTCCTAATGTATGCCTGTTAAAGAAGAACGGATGCTCCCCCTCACAAAGAACTGGTTAGTCAAGAAAAATTTAAGCTATTTTATGGTGGCTTTCACACTACTACGATCGAAAAAGTAAAGTTTGCATAGGTAGCTATTTTCAATAGCATTGAAGCACAGATGCATACATGACAGCTGACACACTAACATGAACGAAAAAAAGCATGGTTCAGATAAGTAGCCATTTCTACAAGCAAGACAAAAATATAGCATAACCAGCAGTTTTCATACTAGAAAAAACAAAAAAGCAAGATTTGTCTAAGTAGCCATTTCTGAAGCAAAGTATAGAAACACAGCTCAAAATGAGAGCAGAGCAGTGGATAGATAATCAGATGGGGGTTGTTCTAGGCATCAACAAAGGAATTTTACTACTAAGATCGATCAAAAAGTATTTTTCAACCAGTATCCAGTGTATGTCACATACATATTTAACCACACATATCATAATCATACCGCGAAAATCATTTTTCAAGTTTCGAACTTGATCTTGTCTAGCTTTCTGACAGAGATTCTTCAGACAGTATTTTAAAATGTTTCAGACAAGATTATTTTTCGTGAATGAATTAGAATTTTTTTTTCTTATTTTTTATTTAACTCAAAATGCCAATCCCAATTGATTTCCTGAGAAATTCAAAGCGAAGTGCTTTAAGAGGTTTTGTGAACAAATTAGCCAATTGTATTTTAGTGTCAATGTATTCAAGAAAAATGATATTATCTTCAACTAACTGACGAATAAAATGATGCCTTATGTCTATGTGCTTAGTTCTAGAGTGTTAAATATAATTTTTTGAGATATTAATCGCACTCGTATTATCACAGTAAAGAATCACAGACTTTTACACAAAGCCATAATCAGACAGCATTTATTTCATCCATAATAGCTGAGTACAACAACTACCAAGGACTATGTACTCAACCTCGGCAGTAGACAAAGAAATTGCATTTTGTTTTTTACTATGCCACGACACTACATTGTTACCAATGTAGAAACATCCTCCTGATATTCTTTTTCTATCATCTGCACATCCTGCCCAGTCAGCATCAGAAAAACCTGCAATGTTTGAGTTAGCATCTTTGGATAACTAAATACCAAACTCAACAGTAGAATTCACATGTCGAATAATCCTTTTTACATGAGTTAAATGTGATTCCTTTGGATTAGACTAATATCGTACGCAAATTCCTACACTGAATGCAATATCAAGTCTACTAGCTGTGAGATACAGTAAACTTTCTATCATGCTTCTAAACATGGTTTGATCAATATTTTTGCCTTTTTAATCTTTTGATAATTTTACTAATGTACTCATAGGAGTTCGAATGGATTTGGTAGATTCTAGTTTAAATTTCTTAATCAGGTTTTTAGCATATTTTGACTGTGAGATGAAAATTCAATCGTCAGACTGTTTAATCTGTAAACCTAGAAAGTAATTAAGTTCTCTTACCATACTCATTTTAAATTCCTTTTGCATACCTTCAGATAATGAAAGAACAAAAGATTCACATGTAGATCCAAACACAATATCATGAACATAAATTTGTGCTATCAAAATGTCGTTCTTGTCCTTTTTAATGAAAAGAGTCTTATCCACACTTTCTCTGATGAAATCATGATTAACCAGGAAGGTGGTTAGATGTTCATACCAGACTCGGGGAGCTTGTTTCAGACCATATAAAGCTCTTTTGAGCCTGTAAACGTGATTGGGATAGAGGGAATCCTGAAAACTTTTAGGCTGCTCAACATAGGCAACTTTTTTTAGTTGGCCATTTAGAAAGGTACTTTTCACATCCATTTGATACAATTTAAATTTTAGAAAACAGGCAACAGCAAAAAGAATACGAATAGATTCTAATCTAGCCACATGAGTAAAGGTTTTATCAAAATCTATTCTTTCTACTTGTATATACCCTTGTATCACTAACCTATCCTTATTTCTCATAACAGTTTCTTGTTCATCAGCCTTGTTTTTAAAAATTCACTTAGTTCCAATTACATTAACCTTTTTAGGTCTAGGCATAAGTTCCCACATATCATTCCTGACAAATTGTTCGAGTTCCTCATGTATAGCATTCACCCAACAATCGTCAGTCAAGACCTCTCTCACATTTTTTGGTTCAGTCATAGAAACATAGCACAAATGATTTACCTGATTTACCTGATTACGCATTTATCGGCGAGTCATCATTGATTTTGTTACCTCTCAAATCACTAGATCCAGAGGGTGATTTAACTTTACACACGAGGATGATTCCAAGACTGCTTGTCCTCAAGAGTTGTTGTCCTTTCAGAACTTTCATCCACTGATTGTTTTGGAGAGATGGTTTGGACTGGGTCTTCAAGTATCTGAGAATTCGACTGATCTGCTTCTGGTGTCACTATTTTTTTAGTCGTTCTTGTATCATCAACAACAACATTAACAAACTTCATAACAGTAGAAGTACGTAAATTGAAAACTCTATAGGCTCTACTGTTAATGGAATAGCCAAGAAATATCCCGTCATCACTTTTGGAGTCAAATTTACCCAATTATTCACGATCTTTTAAAATGTAACATTTGCTTTTAAAAGTTCTGAAATATTTTACATTTAGTTTCCTACCTTTCCATAATTCATATGCAATCTGTTTGGTACCAAGTCGTAAATACACATGATTGATAACATAATATGCAGTATTTATGGCCTCAGCCCAAAACTTGAGAGGAAAGTTTTTACCATGAAGCATCACTCTGGCCATCTCCTGTACTACTTTATTTTTCCGTTCCACTACACCATTCAGTTGTGGTGTTTTGGATGCGAAAAACTCGTGTTGAATTCCATGTTCGTTACAAAAGTTTGAGAATTCTGAGTTCTCAAATTTCTTACCATGATCTGATCTGATTTTTGTGATATACTAATTTTTCCCTTCCTGTTCATTGTTTAATCTAAAGACATAAAGACTTGAAAATAGCAAAAGTGTCTGATATTTCGCGTAGAAAGTTCACCCAGGTAAACTTAGAAAAGTCATCAACTACGTGGCAAGCTGATTTATTTTTCTTGTGGGGGATTTTAATTTATTTACTTAGTTGACATGGCCCACACACAACCTTGGTATTGCTGTTCAGCTTTGGAATATCTTGGACTAATTCAGAATTTGCAAGCCTAGAAAAATTCTTATAATTGATATGACCCAAACGATGATTCCACAATTCAGTTTCATCAATTTTAGCAGAAGGACATATTTGATCGGTTTGAGGCAAAATTTCATAACAGTTATCGAAAGTTCGAACACCACGAATAACGGTTTTTTCTTTTTTATCCAAAATCAGACATTCAATTTTAGTGAAATGAACTTCATAGTGTGTGTCGCACATTTGACTAATGTTAAGTAAGTTTTATTTTAAACCATCAACAAGAAGGACATTGTCCAATTTGGGTAGACCTGGTGAGAATGGATTCTCTTCTAATAATCTTGGATGAGTTTTCATCCCCAAAAGTGACAAGACCTCCATCGTATAGATCAATGCTCGAGAACAAAGACTTATCTCCTGACATATGTCGGAAATACCCATTGTCCAAATACTACATAAAAGAATTTTGGACTTTTAAAGTCATGTGAATAACATTGCATGTCAAATCAAATTTTCGAACGTAGACAGCACGCACTTTTGGAAAATGTTTAGTTTGAGTGCTAGGTTTCAAGCCAAAAGAAGGTCTTTTCCTATTTTCTGCTCGAGTGGTCATGTTAGTCGCTCGAGTGCGCAACTGCCAGTAAACTTTCCCATCTCTCTGCCAATTAGCCACTCAAGCGCTCATAGAGCCCGCTCAAGCGCTCACCTGGCCGAGGGTTTTGTTCTGCAGCTGTCTGATTTGATCATGCAATTTTCCTAGTTTTCTTTCATGCTGATATGTAGACATAGTTTTTATTTTCTACAAAAGGGTCTAATATGTCTGAGAATACCACAAAAGTGACAGGTTGAAACAAATTTTTGAAAAGCAGTTGATTTTGGTAAACGTTTTTAAACAGGTTTTTTCGACAATTTAATCCTGATTAGTTTAGACTTTTCCAAAATCTTATTCTTACCTGTAGGCATGCTGACAGCTTTCACAAAGATGATTTTTCTGTGGTCTTTAATCCCGAAGTACTTGCCACGTATCATAACCCTATTCGATCTGTCACCACTTTCTGTATGCTTAAGATCTCATCCAAGCTCAGAGAATCTACATTCAATTTCTTTAAAGTGGTATTAGCAATTGCTAACTCAATTTACAACAATTTTACTTTATCTTTACTAGTCTCAAAAAGAGTCTTGAACTTAGTTGCATCTTGTAATTCCAACTCGAGTTTAGAGACATTTGTTTCGAGCGAATCACATGATTTAATAAGTTCATTTCTCTGTTTTTCAGAACTAACCAGTTTGTCAGTCGTTGTAGTTTTAAAGATTTTTAGCTGTGAAATCACATTCTGAGACTCTGTTGACTGGAGACTGTTATTTTTTTTTTCATAATTTTAACCTTTAGTAATAACTTAGTGATAGTTTTTGTCATTTTTTAACTTTCTCTGTGAAGTTTATTATAAGCCCACTGAAGATCTTTCTAATTCCCATCATCAGATTTAGAACCTAAATCAGGTTCTTCTTTCACTTTGAGAGGCACGAGATTTATGATCAGATAATTCAAACTTACCTAATCCAGTAGAATCAGTAAAGGCAATAAACTTACCCTCATTATTCTCTGTTTCTGACTCATTTCCATTGTTAGATGATTCAATCTCGTCATCCCATGTCACCGTGAACACTTTTTTTTTCTTTTTCTGTTTGTTTAGACAATTCTGTGCAATATGCCCACACCCCTGACATTCAAAACACTGTATACTCTGATTCTGAACTTTGATTTTTTCTTTTCAAACTTCACTACATTCTTACTTTTATCACCAAAATGTCTAGATTTTGACTCCAGGTTAGATTTTTTATTTAAAATAATTTTTTTTAAAAATTTTTTAACAATAAATTACATAACCTCAGGATCAATATCAGTTTCATCATCTGAAGACTCTAACTCAACCTTAGAAGTTTTTAAAGCAACACCTTCTGAATTTTTACGTTGACATAGAATAGATTCAAATGTCTGAAGATTTTCAATCAATTGTTCTACTCTAAGAGAATCAATATCTTTACTTTCTTCAATAGCAGTAACTTTTGGTTGAAAACGTTCAGGGAGTGATCGTAAGATTTTCCTACAAATGCGAGATTTGGGAATTTTTTCACTAAAAATAAAACTGAAATTAACGATGTTACTCAACTTAGCGTAAAATTCATCAAAGGTCTCATGATCTTCCATTCTAAGAGTTTCAAAACTTGTGGTGAGCCTTTAAAGTTTAGAAATTTTGACAATTGATGTGCCTTCGTGTGTGGTTTCAGGGATATCCCATGCTTTTTTAGCGATTTCACACGTACATATACATATCTATATTCTTCAGGTGTGACACCGCTAAAAATAACATTGATAGCCTTGCTATTCTAGCCTGCTTCGTCTAAATTTTTTTTCTCCCATTGTTTAGTGGGTTTTAAAATAGTTTTAGTACTAGATTTAACAGTAGATTGGGTATAGGCAATAACAACAGACATTCACACCATCTCGTCAATAGATTTGAGAAACGCCCTCATACGAGCTTTCCAATAGGGATAGTTTCCTCCATCTAACAACAGGAGTCTAGCAATTGAGTTTTCTTCTCTAGAAAATTCCATCATTGTGATTGATTAGGATCGAACTTTTTGAAAAAGAACTTCCTCTGATACCAATTGAAAAAATATATTTTTTTCTTATTTGCAAAAATAATATTTTAACGATTCAATCACAAACACGATAAACCAACTAAGAGAAGAAATCACAACACAGAAATATTTACGTGAAAAATCCAAAGGGTAAAAAATCACGGGACAACCAAGTCTAAGAAACAAGCACTAACAGTGAACAAAAATAATACAACTTACAGACTCTTTTGATTGACTCCACAATCTTCTAATCTTAAGCTTGTATGCCAAATCCTCGTAAACTGTTCTCCTCTTGATTCATACTGCAACGAATTCTCGTAGCAGTCTTCTCCGACAGAATCCTCCATCGAAATTTAGAACACCGTCTAAGCTTTGCTATCGAATAATCTTCGAGGTTTGTAATGCACAAAACAACTCTTGATTGATCTTGATGCTCAGTAGTGTTCTGTCTCAAGAAGTGATTTTCGTGCACCACCTATGATCTATTTATATAGATCACCAATCCCCAAGCAGGCAGAATTTAGAAACAAATAAAACGCCTGAGCACCGCTCGAGTGGTCGGTTGGGCGCTCGAGCGGTCATGCAGCCGAGACTCTCTGTTAAGGCTTGCTTTAACTGTTTGTACTTCAAGCTTATCTGTCAGAGCCACAGACTTGGTATTCAGACGAAATTTCAATTAAATTAGCCATAAAATAGGAATCCTAAATCCTTTTAAGATTCTATCCTATCAAAACTCAAAAGCTACTTAATGACAAGATTCTTAAACTCACACAACATCCTAAACCCTAAAGGACTTCCCTAATCAACACATCTTCTTAAACACATAGGAAATCCTAATCACATTAGAGTTGCCATAAACAAATAAAATAGAAATTAATTGAAATTAATTTCTTTACAGTATCAAAAAAACCATTGTTGTTGGTGGAGGAGAAAGAGGAAGAGGGGCAGCGGTGAACCAGAAACACCATGTCAAAGAGATGGTGGCAGATCAAATCTCATGCAAATCAGAGAGAGAGAGAGAGAGAGAGAGAGAGTTAATAAGCGGTGGCGACGGCAAGATCTAGAGCCGGTGATCTAGATCTGGTGGTAGGCGATGGTAAGAAGCGGCGGCGATGACGAGATATAAGTCAGTGGTCCAGATCTAGAATGTCGCATTGGCGAGAAGCGGCGATGGTGGTGAGAAGCGAAGGCGGTGACGCGAAGTGGCCGGCGTAGACTGATCTGAAAGCGACGGCGGCGGAGTAGAGGATGAGGATGAGCGACGACAGAGGATGAGGAGATGGCGGAGGAGGGGCGGTGTGTTGTTTGTTGGGAGAATATCCAACGCCAAAATAAAATACATGCTCGGGAATCCTGAAATACATCTTTATTTACTTTCAACAAATTAAAATAATCTGAAATTACAGGAAATGAAATAATATAAATGGAATTTTCAAACCGAGTCCTGCAATCGCAGTTTCCTTAAGAATGATTCGCCGCCTACCGAGGGTGTTGTAGGTATTCCACCGGC
>JAULJZ010000021.1:4601154-4619266 GCA_032270985.1 Heliamphora pulchella | reverse complement strand
AAAATTGAAGATTTTCAAGATAAATTTAACATTTAAAATTGAAAACCCTTTTCATAAAGTCTATTTAACAAGTAATAATAAATTCAGAATCTTCATTTATCGTAAATCTCCTTTTAAAAAAATATTCATATTGTTCTAAATATAGATTTTTTCAAAACAATGTACAGTTAACTTCTCTCGTCAAGACGATTCGAAAAAATATTATTTTAATCAAAATCTAAAAAAAGTTCAGAAGATACAAAAATTAGCTAATAAGTCAAATGTTAAGTTGCTTATTTTTTCTCTTTAGTGAATTGTTTTTCTCTTTTGATAATTTCTTTTACTTTTTTTATTTATCTCATTGAGATAATTTAGAAAAGTAAAAACATTTTAATCAAAATATAAAACATTCAAAAAAACAAAAAACAAAAATAAGTTAAATTTACAAAATGTAGTCCAAACGGGGCCTTTGTCTTATCAACAAAAATAGAGGTAGTGGAGAACTCGAGAAATGACCAAGGGGGTGAGACAAATTTTTTTAATTAAAATTAAAACAATTAACTAAAAATTAATTATAGATATTATTTTATTCTTGTCATCAAGAAGAATGAAAAAATATATTATTTCATTAATCTTTGCTCGTATACTTTTTCACTAACACATTTTTTATTGTTAATAAGTTTTTACTTATTTATGACAAGTTTTTATATAAAAAATACAAATAATTACTCATGCTTAACCATTTAATTTATGTATATAAACAATTCATGGAGCTTTAAAATAGTACAAAAATTCTTTTTCTCTCGTCAAAACGATTAAGAAACAAAGTCGGTTGAACTTGTAAAGAAAGCGTTGTTAGCAAACACGCTTTCAATATGGCGAGTAGGTGGCTTATAAAGAAAGCGTGTTTTGCAAGTTTATTGAAAAGAATATAAAACATTTTATAAGATTTTTTAATATTTTTTTAGAAAATTATATATAATTTTTCTAAAAATATAGTAGTGGTGAGGACGACTTAAAAGGCTTTTAATGAAATTAAATTTAAACGGAAAGCGTGTTTGCTAATCACGCTTTAAATGAAACTGAATTTAAAAGGAAAGCGTGTTTAGGAAAGCGTGTTTAGTAAACACGCTTTTATCGAAACTGAATTTTAAGGGAAAACGTGTTTATGAAACACGCTTTCATCGACACTAAATTTAAACTGAAAACGTGTTTATCAAACATGCTTTATTTCCAAACTCTAAAAGCGTGTTTAACAACAACGCTTTCTTTGAAACTAATTGAAAACGTTTTCGCTAAAAATGTTTTATGTATTAAATTAGAAAACGTGTTTGCTAAAAACGTTTTCATGTTGTTATTTTTCATTCTCCAACATTATGTGGAGGTTAAGCTTAACAAACACGTTTTCTATTAAAGCGTGTTTAGCAAACACTTTTTCTATTAAAGCATGCTTGCTAAACACGTTTTTACGTAGGTTGGGAATAAAGTTTAAAAATCCATAATTCGTTAATTAAGTTAAAACTTTGCTTATTATGGTAAAAGAGCCAGCATCTAATTGACTGATTATCATGCAAATTTGAATGACAGATCATTGGTGGAGCGGTGCTTCATGATGGGTCAATTGCTGAAATGAAAACGGGTGAGGGAAAAACTTTGGTTTCAACATTTGCTGCGTATCTTAATGCCCTGACTGGAGAGGGCGTTCATGGTAAGCCAACCTGAGGTGGTTATTCCTAAGGACTTATATTGTTATATGTATTTTGGAAATTTAATTGTGGAAATTCCAATAGGACTTGGTTATTTTGATTTTTATTAGACATTAAAATTCTGAAATTAAAATTATGCTACTAGGAATATATAGAATGGGTTATCTATTTTAAGGCTTTTGGATTTAAACCTGTTTATCTGGAGGTTGGT
This sequence comes from Heliamphora pulchella, assembly GCA_032270985.1. Taxonomy (NCBI): domain Eukaryota; kingdom Viridiplantae; phylum Streptophyta; class Magnoliopsida; order Ericales; family Sarraceniaceae; genus Heliamphora; species Heliamphora pulchella. The sequence continues at coordinate 4,617,370 of JAULJZ010000021.1, read as the reverse complement.
TTCTGATGAGATCTCCTGTTTAGGGTGGTTGATTTCAGACATTCTTGGTATATGCCTATCTGATGACACTGGTACCATTTTCATGATACTTCATCTGTGTTGTTGTGAGATTTTTTCATGGAATTGCAACTGAACTAAGCATTGTGTTTCAATTTTCATTTTTGGATTCATGCTCATAAGTAATCTGTCTGTTTTTTTTTTTTTTGTGTGTGTGCGCGCGTGTGTGCTGGCATTCAACTTAAGTAACACGCTACCATTCTCCTTTCTCCAGGCTTAAGACTAGCTTGTGAGAAATATAAGACTTTGCACGACACAGGCAGAGTTTCTTTTGGTGAAAACAATCTATTTTTTACCTTTATTTTCTCGGAATACATGGTGGGAGAGCACTAAACACCTAGTTCGGATTAGTATTTGTAGGATAAAACAAGAGCATCGAGAAAAGTGACAAGAATGGGGTAAACTTGGTTCTTCCCAACTGCATTTTATCCTCTTTTGACTAAAATTCTTCCCTGAAGACAAACATGCAACACTCAAGTTGGAAAATAATTTCGTCTTACAATTTTCATTCACATTCGGGAAAACATTACAATTTTCATTCACATTCAGGTAAACATAATTCAATAATTTATTTATGGAGTTAGCTCATTCAACATTACCTCTTCTTAATTACTTATAACCTCGTCAAAATGTTGTTGTCTTGATGATGCGTACTGTGTGTCGCGAGTGATCATCAATGATTCCACCATCTCTGGTTTCAGTCTGGATCTATAGTCGCTCACGACCTATCCATCTGCTCTAAATGCTGTCTCCGAAGCAACTATAGAAACAAGAACTGTTAGTATATCACGAGCTATTGCGGACAAGACTGACCACGATAGCTCGTGTTGTTTCTAATATTCCAAAATGTTAAAATTATTATCGTCGATATCCGCAATTGTGTCAAAATAATGTTGGAGTTTTGAGATAGAACTCCCATTAACCTCGGAAAATCTTGTACTTTTTGTTTCTGACAACCAATCATCCGAACCTCGACTTCGAGATCAAGTGCTGGCAGAAGATTGTGTTGATTGTGGTATTATATTAACTTTATATTCATCATATAAATTCCTAAGTGTATTATTTATTAGATCATATTGATCTAGGTTATCATATATTTTTTCTAAAAAATATTTTAAACTAACAACTTTACATCTAGGCTCTAGTATTATAGCTATTCTAAAAATATATAGTATGTCATCATAATATTTATCAAATTTATCTTTAATATTACTAACCATGTTAAATATTTTTCATTTTGTAAATATTCAATAAAAAGTGTCACTATTTTTTTTAATTGTGGTAAAACAAGTGGAGTAGTAGGATGGTAAATATAAGAAAATAATTTTGTTGATTCATCAAATATTCTTAAAAATCTTTTGTATAGATTTTCATTTTCTCAATCTTCATAAGTTGGTGGATAAAAATTATATATTGTTTGGATTTCAAAAAATAAATTAATTGCTTTTCTTTATTTAATTGCTATGTGTAATATATTATATGCAGCGTTCTATCTAATTTTTACATCATATGATAATTTTCTAGATTTTAAATTTTCTTCATTAGATTTTTTTCTATAAATATATATTTTTTTGGCACTACTATTTATCATTCTTACGGCTTGCCTAACTATATTAACAAATTCATTATTTTCATTTAGCCCTTCTTTAAAAATTAAATTTAAAATATGTGCGGAATAACGAATATGAAATAATGAATCACTAAGTGGAAGTTGTAAATTACATTTTAGATAGTGAGCACATTCATTGTAATAGGAAGTATTATCTAAAGTAATAGAAAATATTTTATGATTAATGCCCCACGAACATATTTGTTGTTTAATTTCTATATCTAAACTATGACCGATGTAGGAAAGTTCTACTGGCTTAAATGAAATAATTTTTTTATTTAAATTCCAATCATTATCTATAAAATGTGCAGTAAAGCATTGATATTCTACACATTGTTTTGTTGTCCACAAATCACAAGTTAAACAAATTTAATCTTTTATATTTTTTAATAAATTTTCTAATTTGATTTTAATTGCTTCAAAGTTTTGCCAAATTTTCTTTCTAGTAGTATTTCTAGAAAACTTTGAAATTGAGGTATAAATGCCCCTTGTACTAAATTACTAACAGTTCAAATTCGAGTTCTTCACTCATTGTAAATGAATGCTCTTTTTTTACAATATAATCAACTATCATGTCTTGTGCCCGTAAATGATCATAAGAAAAATTAGTTATGTTAGTAGTTGGACTTCTATCTATTTGCATTTGTGTGTTTAAATTAAGAGGTGCATTTCTAATGTGTATCTTGGAATATCTATGTAAGTGGCTAGTACCACCCGATGTGTTATCGCCAAGAAATTTACTACAAATTTTACATTTTGTTTTAATTACTACGGAGTCATTAGGTTTATTTTCAACAAATTTTTTAAAAACTTCTCACACATTGGAGAATTTTTTAGTAATAGTAGATCCCGATGCAGATGAAGCAGCAGTGGATGATGAGGAAACACTAGGTGGATTAGGAGTAAGAGGAGTTGTAGGAGAAGGATTAGAACCAGTAGGTGGATATACAAAAATATCATCTTCATCAATAGAAAATAATCTTGGATCCATAGATTAATAATATAAGTTAAGAAATAAAGTAAAATATTATAATTATTAAAGTTGTAAATAAAATAAAATAGAAATTAGAACAAAAGTTTAGTGAACATATATTTTTTATAATAACACCTAAAAATATTAAAAAATTAGTATATAAGAATTAAGAAGAGTATAGAAATAAATAAAATAATGTAAAAACTAAATTGCAGAAATTAAATCAAACTGAATTAAGAAACTTTGATTTTTAATCTTGATCTCGATCGATTTGAACTTTGATCTTGATCTTGATATTGATATTTGGTCTTCACTTTTGATTCGTCTACACTTGCACTTGCACTTTCACTTGCTGTAGAATTTGAATTGAATATCAGAGAATTGAGAGAGTGTTGAGGATTTGATGTGAAATTTTCATTTGAGGGAGTGGCTATTTATAAGCATTTTTAGAGTTTTTTTTTAAAAAATTCAAAATTTGACTGTTGAGCCGAGCTCGGGCCGGGCTAGGCCGCATCCAACGGTTAGAAAAGCCTAGTCGTTGGATCACATCTTGGAAGATCAGGGTCGTTGATTTGAAAAACTAGCTGTTGGAGGGCCTCGACTGGGCCGGGCCATTTAAAATACCCGCTGAGATTTTTCTGGTTGGGCTCAGGCTTGGCTAGGGCTCGGGCTGGGCCGCGGACTCCAGGGGAAAGGCCCAGTCCTAGTCTTAGGGTACTCGGGCTCAGGTTGGGTTTGGACAGTGTCGGGCTCACGGGCCCTGGGCCAATATTACACCCCTAGTGTAAAGTACCCGTGTCGGATACTTGACACTTAGATAAGGGTATGAGATACATGTCCGACATTTTTACTTAGAAATTCACCTAGAAAACATATTTAATAATTCGAGTTTACTATTGGACTTCACGTAAACTCTAATATTAGGCATGAAACCTTATAAATACCATTTATCCTTGAAAATAAAATAAACATATTTAGGAGTCCAAAATTTTTTCTGTTGTCTAGTGTCTTTGATATTGAGACATGAATCTGACACGTGGATACATATTGGCACTCGATGCCCGTGCCCGAGTCAATGCAACATAGGATCCTACTACGAAATGTTATTATGTTATTGAGTGTTGGATAGATATTGGAACAAAAAATGTTTGGACTTAATTGTCCCACTACTAAGTTGGAGTTTTAATTTGGACAATGGTAAAGATGAAATCTTTAACAGTACCCAAATGGCAAATCCAAATGGATGTATTAGACTGCAGGAGATGGAAAATGGTTGGTTATCTTTTCGTATGTCGAACTTTGTTGAACTTGTCTAAGACACATTGGCCTTGTCTCTTTGCCCTTTGTTGTTGAATTCTTTGTACTTCAAAATATGGGTTTGCTTATGGAGTGGTGGAAATAGACATCAAAAGCTTTGGGAAGGTGTCTTTCTTGCATTGTTTTGGTGCACTCAGAAATAAAGTAATAGAAGAACATTAGATAATGTGCACTGTCCGATAATAAATTGATGAGAATAATTATGGTCTTGGAGTTGGTCCTCTGGAAATGGGAGTTGTTGATCCTTTGTTGAAGTTTTCTTTGATGTCTGTGGTTTGATCTGTGTTTGCGGTGTTTTTATATGGTTAGCGTATTCATGGAGTTTTTCCCTTTTGATGTTTAGGTTATATTTTTTAAAGTTGTATCGGGTTACGAAGGTTGCCGCTTGTAGTCAGAGACGGACCCATGTTTAGCCTGTAAGGGGGCCATGGCCCCCCCTCTTTATTTCTCTTTTTGTTTCCTTTCTAAATGATTGCCCCAGTTTTTTCAATGCCCAGAGACTTTTTGAAAATCTGCCCCCACGCCCCCACCTTTTCTAATGTTTCAGTAGTATGCACTTTTATTTGTAATATTTTTTTGGGTGCAAATTTATGATATCAACTTTTTTTAATGTTCCACTTTTTCCCCTCCCTCTCTCTTCTCTCTCTCAGCAGCGGCAGCCTAGTACATATCGATATTGGTGATACGGCCAAGTATAGGCCGTTATCGAACATTATCGGCCGATACATTACTAAATATCGATATCAGAAGTCTAGATCCCCGAACTCTACAAGACTTGTACAATTTCTGAAGAATTTTGTTTGTTAAATAAAGTTATATTTTTTACCAGCCTTCATGCTATCTATACATTTTTTTTGCATCAATTTTGTTCCTCGCCCCCTCCCCCCAATATCAACTCCTGGTTCCGTCCCTGCTTGTGGTTTAATCCAGTGATGCTCTTTGCTGATTTTTCTACATTTCTTTTCTGTTTTTTTTTTCCCACAGTTGTAACCGTCAATGATTACCTAGCGCAACGAGATGCTGAGTGGATGGGTCGTGTTCATCGATTCCTAGGTCTTTCTGTGGGTCTTATCCAAGTAAGTTTCTGTTTGTAAAGAACTGGAAGTTGTCAATTATGTGTTCCCCCCCTTCTTCCTTTGGTGCTTTAGTTGGACTAGAATAGGGTTGTCAGCAGTCAACAGGTTGGATTTGGACAATGTCTAACAAGATCCATTTTAGTACCCTTTACATGTATACGATTGGAGTTTTGAGTCTTGAGACAGTGAAGTGAAGTCCCACATTGCCTAACTAGAAAAGTAATGTGTAATATATAAGTGTGAGGGTACCCTCACCTCAATAGCTAGCTTTTTTGGAGTTGAGTTCTACCCAAGACTGCGTAACATGGTAACATAGCTAGATTACCAGGGATGGGTAGGGTGCGTGTCCGTGGCCTCCACACGGTAGGTGCTGCCGAGTGAGCACGCTATGCTTGAGGAAGGGTGTGAAGCGAAGTCTCACATTATCTAAGTAGAAAAGTAATGTGCAATATATAAATGTGAGGGTACCCTCACCTCAATACCTTGCTTTTGGGGTTGAGTTCTACCCAAGATCGTGTAATAGAGACTGTGTATCCAACATATTTTTGACTGAATTTTGATTTCCATAAAATATCTGGAAATCAAACTTCAATTCAGATTGAGGTAAACACTGAAAATAAGGGCTTTGACAATATCTGGATATTACATTGTTTATCGTATGAGGAGAATAAATACAATCAGATTTGGATATTTATTGGATCGAATCTTTATAGAATTGAGTCCAATCCGATTATAATTGGATTTGATTTCAATGGATTGTTCTAAGTTGGGGCCACGTCATTATTCCAAAACAAGTCCCAGCCAGATCTCAATCAGATCTATTGACAACCCTAGACTAGAACTTTCCTGCTTATGATTAATCCTGGGATGTGTGGTCCTGAGGTCGACTCCACATGCTGTCTCCAAGGCAGATCGCCTCTAACCAAACAAATGTAGTGCTGCATCTTTTTTTTGCCTGATCTTTGGTTGTTTCAACATATAGAGGGGTATGACAGCTGAAGAAAGGAGATCTAACTACAGATGTGATATTACTTACACCAATAACTCGGTAAGTCAGATTCAATGTCATGTTGTACCTTCTCCCTAGTCGATTTTTTGGTTGTATTATTTGCAATTGGATTTGTGATAATGGCTTGGCAGCCTTGTTGAGACTGCCTTGCATGGTTGTTGTTGTTGACCCATCATTATTGCATATGTTGTGTTGATTGAGTCAGGAACTTGGTTTTGATTATCTCCGAGATAATCTTGCTGGAAGCAGTGGACAACTTGTGATGAGATGGTAAATCTTAAAATCTGTCTGGTGTTTTTTTTTAGTTTTTTTGTACTACTACAAACTCTGTGGAGTTTGTCTGTCTAGTTGTTTATTTTGAACTATTAGTGATGAACTGTTCAACAACAGGCCCAAGCCATTTCATTTTGCAATAGTTGATGAAGTTGATTCAGTCCTCATTGATGAAGGTAGAAACCCTTTATTGATAAGTGGTGAGGTAATTTTCAATTTGTGTGAACATTTTAAAGATTCATATTATGGATATTCCGATTGTTTCTGTTGCAAAAGTATGAGAGAAACAATGCAGAAGTATCTTTGTTTGGAGGCCATTGTGATGACTTCTCCGATATATTAGGCAAGTCAAGATGCTGCTCGATATCCAGTTGCTGCAAAAGTTGCGGAGCTGCTTTTACGGGACCTTGTGAGTGCAGTTTTCTCCCTTTTTATTCAGTTAAACTCTACATTTTGTTGTTTAAAGTTGTTCTGTATCTATTATATAGGTATTTTGTTGAACACATTTTTGTTGCAACATGACTAAGTTGTTTTATTGTGTCAATTATGCTAATAGCATTACACTCTGGAGCTCAAGGATAATTCGGTGGAGTTGACCGAAGAAGGAATTGCACTGGCTGAGATGGCTCTAGAAACAAATGATCTGTGGGATGAAAATGATCCCTGGGCTAGGTGAATACGGGTTGCCCTATTTTCGTTGTCATTTAGTAATAATATTCTTAGTGGCGAGTGACAAAAGTGACGAGCCGGTCCACATTTATTCTGCAGTTTTCTTTCAAATATCATTTTTTTAACTTTAATATTCCCTTTACTTTCTTCTTTTGCTTTACTTCTCGGAATATTCCTTTTTAGTACAGAGCACCATCATTTAAGTCTCCTCCTCCTTGTCACTATTGTTCTTGTCATTATCATTTAGGCAATCTCAACTTTTCTTTTTCTGCTCAGTTTACCATCCTTAGACAGGCTAAGTGCAATGAGCACATGCTAATTGTCTTTGGGACATTGAACTTTGTTACCTGTTAGCATATCATTTCTAGACACCATTCTTCGTTTTCTTTTTCTCAACTTCCCAACTTGGTAGTTTGCATTGAAATATTGCAGATTTGTTATGAATGCTTTGAAGGCTAAAGAGTTTTATCGACGGGATGTCCAATATATTGTTAGAAATGGGAAGGCTCTCATTATCAATGAGGTATTTTGAGAATTTTATATGCTTATCACTTTCTATTACTTTAATTGTGTAATACTTTTAATTTTTAGCACACTTAGGTATGTTTAGCATTTTCTGAATCTGGAAGAAGGTGCTTTGACAATGAACAAAATCAAAATGGATGGTTCCATTAGTTTACAACATCTCAAATATCATCTCTAGCAAGGTTGCAACCATCTATATATATATATATATGTAGATATATTTATAGCCCTCAAGAATCCTCTTTCCTTTTTGTATTGGGGCCAGATCTAATTAGTTCTGTTATGTCCCTGTTCCAGTGTTTGGTGGCTGCGATCAAATTTGGTTCTGTCGTGATTGAAGAAAAAGACAAAAACGAGACCTATTCAAAAATCTTCTTGTTATTTGATTTTGCTGCAACAAGAAGTTTATCTGGTTATTCAATTTTGTTGGGGCTAATAAGGAGATGGAGTAGAAATTATAGTAGGCTGTAGGCTTGGTGCTGGTTCTTTTCCATGGTTGTATCTCTTTTGGTGCAATCCTTTAGGGCTGTTTTGTGGACAATTTTGTGGTTACATGGGAATTGTTTGCTAGGTGAAAAACCAGTTATCCAACAGTTGTTTACCAACTGCACTCGAGCTTTTGTTTTAGTTTAGTATGTGTTGTCAAATATAGAAACATTTTGCTTGGATGAACAACTAGAATAATCTTGGATAAGAATTATGAGGAGGAGTTTGGTGTAAACATGTTTTGCAGGCTGAATGAACTTTATTTTTGATTAAATAATTATTATCAAAACAAAATTTAAAATTTATAAAATAAAGCTTCAAAAAATTTTCTGCAGTTGACGGGGAGAGTTGAAGAGAAAAGGAGATGGTCTGAGGGGATTCATCAGGCTGTAGAGGCTAAAGAAGGTCTGAAAATCGAGGTATTTCTTGATCTTTCACTATTTATTTATTTATGTACTTTGTTATTTTAAATTAAAGCTTTCTTGCCTTTGATTTAAAAATCCAACAAAAGAAATTATACTATCTGTGAACTTGTTAGGCTGATTCAGTTGTTGTGGCACAAATCACATATCAATCACTATTTAAGCTTTATCCGAAGCTGTCAGGGATGACTGGGACTGCAAAAACTGAAGTATGGATTTCTTTGTGGATTCTAACATGGTGTTTTTAACTATTTTAATGGATGTGTTTGCTAAATTATTATTTTTCTAATGCACATTTTCCTCCCATCTCATGGTTGCAGGAGAAAGAGTTCTTGAAAATGTTCCAGATGCCAGTTATTGAAGTGCCTACCAATCTGCCAAATATTCGCAACGATTTACCCATCCAAGCTTTTGCGGTAGAACATCATTTTAAGTTCATTGTAACCTGTAATTCTACATTCCTCTAGTATAAGTTCTTCTGACATGGCATGTACTTTGGGCTCTGTACTGACTTAGACTGTGCGAGGTAAATGGGATCATGCTCGTGAAGAAGTTGAGAGCATGTTTAGACAAGGTCGTCCAGTTTTAGTTGGTACCACTAGGTACTTTTTATTCTGTTTCCTTTTAAATTTGATTTCTTTCTTGCAAACACTTTCCCTGGTTTTTTTAATTGGTTTGATCATCTGCATTATAGTAATATTATACGATTCAAGAGAAAGTTGTTCTATTTTCTATTTTTTTTCCATGGGAGCTAGTTTGGAACTGTTCTGCAAGTCCACCTTAAAGCTCCTTATAGTTTCTAATACAGCACAAATTTTTAACTTTTGTTGTTTTAAGTATACATCACACAGAATTTTTTTGTATATGTATCCCAGTATCAGCAGATGGGAGAATGCCAACCCAGTAGCTGCCTTTGTATCTCTGTTCATTTTACATCAAATCAAAGGGACAATATTCAATAGTTGACAAGGGAGAAAGGGCAAAACTTTTTTTGGCATGAGTCATGGCTAAGGACTCTTCTACCTCGTACATTTGGTTTTTAGACTTCTTGGGGAAATAAGAAAGGCAATGCTTCGTGGGAGTAATATTTGTTCACTGTGCATCTGGAAGTGCAGTACCGTAAATGGCTCTGTTAAGTTCAGAAAGAGGGTAGAAGCATCTCTAAGCCCCCACCTCTATCCTTGTTTCTTGGTTTTGTCAGGTCAACTGGTCTCTTTATCTGTGGATGCTTATATGTCATAAGTTGGAAAAGATGTGTATCAATCCCAAAGGTTGCATCGCCCTAACACTAACACTTTATGCCAATTGATGATAATTAATTTGTATGACCTCGATTAGTATCCGTGGCATTCATGATCACGAATGAGCTTAAGCTATTAGGAAATGGGTCCAATAATACATATCAGGCTACCCAACATCTTTTTTCATGTGCAACCTTGTCTTGCACTGGCAAATGAATGCAAATGCAGGTTTGTAATTCATCTCCAGATGCCAAGCTAACTTTGATGTATAGCTCACCAATTTGAGCTGGTTATCCTTCTGTGACTGGTTGACTAGCTTGAAGATATCTAGATTTAGATTTCCACAATGTGAGAGATTTTAGCTGCAGTCTTAAATTATTCATCTCCTTGATTATACTAAGTGAGAGGTATACTAATATGATGAGCTTTAGGGTTCCTCTTCTCATATTGGGCATTATCATTTGGTCTTTTATTCTTGTCTTACATAGCTCGTGGAGACAATCTATGGGAAAAGGAACCGAAGTTCAGTGGTTAATATGGACATTTTGATACTGGCAATAACTACAATCATTGAGTAGACGACTAGACGTAGATGATGAAGATCTCGTTCTGTTGACTAGGTAGGCCAAGTATGATATTGTTGTATGTTTTCTTCAGTTATTTGAAACATCATCACCTTTTTTTGTTCTTTATGGAGCATAGACAAATCAAAAAGTGTGGGTACTGACATCTAACAATCACCTCTTAGTGATAAAAGATTTCTATTTTGAATCTCATCATGTTGCTGCATTTCTTTGCTTGGACCTCTGCCTATAGCTTAAGCTACTGTAGGTGCTTGCCCATAGCTCTTACCATGGGTCATTCAATATCCATACATCTTTCAGTTGGTTATAATTTTGAGATTTCCAAATTTGTAGTTATTGCATTTTCTGACTGACCAAAAGTAAGCAGGTTTATAAGTATGGTACGCTCATTTTCTTAATCTCTCATTTTCTTAATGCAGTGTTGAGAATTCTGAATATTTGTCTGCTCTTCTAAGGGAGCGGAAAATCCCTCACAATGTTCTCAATGCACGACCCAAGGTTTGTTGAAGATCTTGTGACGAACCTTGATTGGGGTCATTGTTTGTCATTTTGGTTGGAACCATTTCGGTCGGATATGGTAAATGTTTCTACAATTTTTACTGTATCTGCATAACCATTATGTTTCTGTTATTTTTTCCTCAGTATGCTGCTAGGGAGGCTGAAATTGTTGCCCAAGCAGGGCGAAAATATGCCATCACCATTTCCACCAATATGGCTGGCAGGGGCACCGACATAATCCTGGGAGGAAACCCAAAGGTTGATGTATGATGGTTATTTTATCTTGATGCCATAGGTCCATCCTCCAAGGAGAAAATAGGTTTTATTTGCTAATGAAGGAAACTTTCTATTTATTTCATTGTGTGTTAGTTTATAGATATCTGCTCCTGCAATTTTACATTTCCATTTGTGAGATATTTCTTTAATGATGAGAAGTTAAATAGTTTTTACTTCTAATATATACATGTCCTTCTCCCCTTTTCTTAGATGCTTGCAAAGGAAATTATTGAGGACAGCCTGCTTTCATTTTTGACGCAAGAAGCGCCTGATTTTGAAGTTGATGGTGAGCCAATCTCACAAAAGGTAGTCGACTACCTCTGGTTACTGTTTGCTGCTACAGATATGTTCAGTTTCCTTATCAATCTTTTGGCGCAGATGTTGTCAAAGGTAAAGGTAGGACCATCGTCATTAGCTTTGCTAGCTAAGACTGCACTGATGGGTCGGTAATCCCTCTCTTGAAGTCTTCTGTGAATAATTAGGTTCTAATACGATCTATTTTTGCAATCATTTTTGTTTTACATGTCCCTTTGTCTGGTTATTAATTTAGATGTATTGACATTTAGGTTTTCTCTTTATATGTCTATCTTTTGTTTTTTGTTGAGTAACTTTGTGTCAAACAAATCATGCAGCTAAATATGTATGCAAAAGTGAGGGTAAGAGCTGGACATATCCTGAAGCAAAATCTATTATTTCAGAGTCTGTGGAAATGGGTCAGTCAACAGAAATGGAAGAACTTGAGAAGCTTGTTGATGAACAGTCTGCGATGTACCCACTTGGCCCTTCAATATCATTGGCTTATCTCTCGATTTTAAAGGATTGTGAAAAACACTGTTTCAATGAAGGGTTGGAAGTGAAAAGGCTAGGGGGCCTTCATGTGATAGGGACATCGTTGCATGAGTCCCGGAGAATAGACAACCAGGTAACTACATTGATTGATTTAATAGTATACATTTCTATATGTTGATTTTTGAACAACTGACATTATTGCATGTGAGGAGTTTTTAATCATTCATGTCACACAATTGTTGATTCAGACAGAGTTCAATGTTGTCTTGCCATATAATGCTCTCTGATTTTAAAGAAAGTGTCATAGCATGATATGGACCAATTTAAAGGGAACTTCATTGGCATCTTGACTCAAGAACAAAGGGGGATCCCTAGGGAAGACTCTTGGGACAACTTAAGAAAAGCTACAGCCATAGAGAGCAGACCGTATTAGCATACATTTTTCAAAACGAAGAGAGTAAGGCTACTTGTGACGTATCTTATTGGTCCAATCCCTACTTTAAGAAGAAAGCAAAAATCCCCTTTTCTTTTAGCCTATAGCTCTTGAAGTATTTGTTTTGAAAAGCCTGCAGTCGTCAGGCCTTTGATATATCATTTTTTTAGTTAAGGACTTAGTCATCCCCTTATTTTGGAACCGGCAGCCCTTTTCTAATCCTTTACTTTTTTCATAAGTTCTGAATTTTCCTTCCTATGTTCTTTTTCCATTTCCATTTAAGTTTTTTGGGGTAGGGTTGCAAAGAATGTTTCTAACTTCCACGTCAGGAATTGATGTTATCTACCTATGTAATTGTAACATTACATAAAGGGCATTTCCCCCCTATCCATCATGATGCAATTTTGCTGTTAGGCAATGGGCTGGAACTTGAGTTTTATGCTAGAACATAACTCTAATTGAGGCTGGTAAAAAAAATAACTATAATTAAGTGCAATTATGTGCGGCTTATGGTTGCTGAAACTTTAATTTTATGGTTTTGCTTGGTCTGCATATACAAATTTCCTGTGATTGCACTTGATATAGCGTGTGAAACTGACAGGATGATAAGTTGCGGGAAAAATTTTGTTATTGAATATTTTATGAAAAGTTCATTTGAAGTAGCTACCATTTGGGTAGGCATATATTTCTTCTCTTGTTTAATCTTGCAGCCTAGTTTTAGTGCCATTACTTAGTAAGCTTGCAATTTGCCTATATTATTGTGTTTTATTCTATGGCTGAATTATATTCAAAAGATAAGTGAGTTGGAACACAGTGACTTGAAATTATAAAGTAGTGTACCCAGCCTTTAGAATAACAAACTTTTAGTCTAGAACTTTAACTTGGCTAGTTTATATTTCTTCAGGCACACGCATACAGGCCAATCAAAACCAACAAGGTCATCTAGTAACAAAAAAAAATCCATGGGCCACCATTTCAACCAAGGTTTATAAAAATATGAATTCTCCAATATATATTGTCTCATCCTATCTTTAGAAAACTTGAAGTTGCATATCCTTAAGGGAAACTGAAATAAAAGTCAAAGTTAATGAAGCTTATGTGCAAGATCCCAAGTGGACCTCTCAACATGTGATGTAAAGAAATTCAAGGTTAAGGCCGTTCAAGTATCCACTCCAAGGTTAAGAAGGTCTTGCACGTATGTAACTTCCACGAGGGCCTCTCAACATATGATGTGTGCTTTTCTTTTATAAACCACCCACACACCCCCCCTCTTTTTTTTTTTTCTGTCTGCCTATCTTTCTCTGTGAGAGCACTTAATGCAACTTTTAGTAGTACGGATTGGAAAAGGTGAGAAGCATAAGAGCTGAGTAAAGATATGGCTGGGAACTAATAGCACATGCTCAAATGTTGAGATGGAGAAGATAGAAATAATAAAAGAAAATCAAGGCCAGGGTTTTCCAATTATGTGCCAGGTGAAATATTGAACATGGGGAGCAACGTATAAACATTTTGAGCAATTTCTTCCATCTGTGGAAAAATATTCTGGACATGGAAAAGTTCAATTTGACTTGGTATAGGTTCAGTTTCTGTTGATTCTTTTGAGCTTCGGCACATCAAGATTCCCCCCCACCCCCCGCCCTTTTCCTCCGCTGGAATTAGACCGTTTATGCATAATCCATCAAAACAGAATTTTGTAGGTCAGTGCTTTTCATGTTCTGCTCAAATCTGATTATGCTTTGGGTCTACAGACTTTGCACATTTTCCACGATATAGTTACTGGTTGGACTGAAGTTCAATTTCCATTGTCCAAGTTTTGGATGTCAATTCTTTATTTCTGTTGTGGTTTACTTTTGATGCATAGCTTGTGAATTGAATCTCGAATGAGGAGTTGCAAGCTTTTGTAATGTAAAGGGAATACAGTTAACTTGTGCCTTCTAAATATCATTTATTGACTCTTTTTAGGGCCAGTTAGTGCATTGGCATTAGTGCAAACTAATGCACCTTGGTGATCTAATGCTTTACTTTTCATGTTTCTTGGTATATTATTTTATTTTGTCATTTTCTTATTTCTCCATGTAGACAGATTTCTAATTTCAAATTTTTTATGCTTTTTCCAAAGCTCCGTGGCAGAGCAGGTAGGCAAGGGGATCCGGGATCAACACGGTTTATGATGAGGTATGATTTGATTCATTATTTCTTTCAAATTGATACCAATTTGGCTCTTGGTATATAGATGGCATAATCCAAGCTCACCTCTACTCAACTCAATAAGCCTCCGTCCTATTACTTACAGTCATCTATCTGGATCCTCTTTCTCCAATTAGCTCTATTCCTCACCACAAAATACTCGCTACCAAGAGGCCTGTGGCCTGATGGTATGGGTGTTACACTCCCAAAAGGGAGATAGAGAGTTAAATCCTTCTGAGTGCAAGGTGTAGGAGTGGCTTCATATGTATTTGTCGATTAAAAAAACACCACATACTCGTTTACATTCTGGGCAATCTTGTCCATTTCTCTCACAGCATTTCATATCCTTATTGGCCTTCTTGGCCTTCTGCCTGCCCTTTGGTGCCTCGAATCTGAAACCAGTGACTCCTCATTGGCAATTTAATCGGTTTATTTTTGTCATGCATAAATAATCTACACAATTATTTGCCATTTTATCTTCAGACCACTATGAAAATTATATAGATTTCATTAAATGTTGCATAGGGGTTGCAATCTGAGTATGCCCGATGTATGGGGAAACAAATTCAAAACTAGGTCAACATGGCTGTAAACTCTTTCTTCTAAAAAGGTCCAGAAAGAATCTCCTAAAAAATGAACTTACTGTAACCTGAAGAGAGTGCTCAATAGCATGCATTTCAACTTCCAATTTCTAATTACCAATCCCTGAGAAAAACACCACCTCTCCAATGTATATGTTGCCACAAGCATAAATGGGTTACAATTCAAAAATATCGTCATAATTTCTCCTCACTCTATATCCCGTTTAGCCTTCCAACAATGCCATTGATGACGGGGTGTGACAAACTGATTCTTAATAAGGAAAAAAGCAAATCTTATAATGCTGTTGCCATTGGGTAATCAATGATCCAGTAATCCGCCAACTCAGCATAAGTTTAGCATATACAACTCCAATTGGGTAATACATCACTCGTATAATTAAATTTTCAATAGTAAATACTTTTCCTTATGCAATTGCCTACATAAGAAAGGCCACTTCCTTTTTTAGTTCTGCGAAAGAGAAGGGGGGTTGATGTTGGGCATAGTACTTGGAATCATATTGCTTAGGAGATATCACTAATGCTGCCAATGGGGTCCAAGGTTTAATTAGAGGTGCCAACCCAGTCTTTTCCTGAATGTTAAGTTTTTCCCTTTTGGAGGGCTGAATTTTGTGGGTTTGGATTTGATATTTTTCCTTCCTGGAGTGAAGCTAATTTCAAAATCATATTTTTTCTTGCTGCTTAGGGGTTCATTTTGATTTCCAAGATTAATGTAATCATTATTCCAAGATGAGTCCTGGCTTTATCATCCGATGTTAGGTGAAGTAAAACTAAAGTGGGATCAAAATAGTAAAGAGTCTGTAGAACAAATGTTAATAGGTTGAAGGTAAGTTTTGATGTCCGAGGCAAGACACCTAGTTATCAGTACTAAGGTCACCTCAGCCAATCAATCATAGGAGTTAAAAGGGAGAATGGGGAGAGTTGTTGTGTAGGAGTTGTAATGTGTCCGTCTGACCAAAGACCATAAGCTCGTTGCTTCCATATTAGTTTGTGAAACAAGGATCGTAAGCCTTTTTGTGATGTATTTGGCATGATTTATTTTGGGAGAAAGGTGACTTGAATAAAAAACTAGGTGTTGTTTGGTGGTAGATTGAAATAGGGATAAACGAGACAACAAATTTGAGGGCGATTCTTTTGGATTTCATTAAATAGGCAGGTAGAATTGTAAGTGAGATGGTGTTTTAACTTTTGAG
>JAULJZ010000021.1:4576049-4590839 GCA_032270985.1 Heliamphora pulchella | reverse complement strand
TTTTGAAAACAAAAATAATTACCAAACATGTTTTCGTTTACAATTTACGAAAAATTTAAAAACAAAAACAGAAAACATAAACGTTACCAAATGGCACCTTATTGTCTAGTTTGTATTTATCTAACTGAAAATAGAGAAGATTGGAAATCTAAGCAGCTATCATGGGAGTCGGGGTCAGCAAAAATCAATTTTATGCATCTTTCAGTGATCATCTCTGCTCAAAAGTCAGAGCAAGTATCCCTTCTCTATATCCAACCCTTCTTCAGTGGCCATCAGTTGAACACGGTTCTAGACATGATTTAGTTTGGCTCCAAAATTTATCAGGCATCAATAATGAATATCCAGCAACAATTTATTAATTTTGCATAGCTTTATTATTAGTTTTACATAGCTTCATATTCAATATGAAACTTGTATGATAGATCTTGACGAACGGATTCCATAATATAATTCATCAAAACTGGATGTGTCAATCAGAGTTATGACATTTTAATCGGAAACACCATAAAACGCAGCAACTGCCACGTCAATGAGCCATAGGCTCGCAACCCACACAACCAATCTGCAGAACTCATGATGTCAACCTCCTCTTTAAGGGGTAAAATTGTCCATAAAATGATAACAATTTTAAAATGGAACAGTTAAAAAACTTGGGCTGGGATGAAATCTAGCAAAGTTTCGAAAATATGACTTTCAGTAATTAAGTCTTCCTATCTTTTTTTTTTTTTTTGGTATAGGTTATCTTCAGTTCTCTTTATGAGATGAATGCAACCTAAAGCCTACGGGACATCCGCTAGGGGACCTGTGATCCTATCATTAGGTGAAAAGGTAACAGAAATTAAAGCCTGAAATGACGGGAACGGAAAGATACTAACTTCTTTTGAGATCCTTCCCTGCAAAATGTTGAATTGATCAAATTACTACAACTCCTTCAGTAGTAAGATTTAGCAATCTAACTAATGGTAAAATGAGTAAATAGGATGAACAAAAATATGCTGAATTTATTCTAAAACAAATCAATCTTGGGAACTTTTGTAGTCTGAAATTTAAGCCACCTCAGAGGGACAAAATGGTAAGGACGGACTAAAAGGGATATAAATATAGTGCAAATCTCAAACACCATGAAATGAGATAGTATGGAACCTGAAATCCTCTGAAGTGTCCGTCTTGTTGGATCCATTTTGTATCGAAACGAACCAACACGGAAAATGCGCTCTCCTGTAACATTGTAATATGGTTTAAAAAGCTGTATCATTAGTCATATGAAAAATAATTCAGACATTCTTGACAAAAACATACCAATAGAAGATATGATAAGATGCATATATTAATAGTTTTATCACGAGGATCTTATTTTCATAGTACTCGTTTTATCAGACTTTCAGATTCAATAATCATTGGAGCACCCTTGTCAAAACCACACACTTATAGGAGGCAGTATTAGATGTATGAATCACTTATTTTGATAGTACTCAATTTATCAGCCTTTCAGATTCAATAATCATTGGAGCACCCTTGTCAAAACCACACATATAGGAGGCAGTATTAGGTGCCTGAATAAAATGTTATCAAAACAATTTTCTTTTATGATAAGTATTCATTCTATCAAATCATTTAATGAAGCAACACTGAATAAAAAAATTGAAAAAAAATGAACCTGCCACACCAGGACTGTCGAATGCCTACCTGGACGTAGCTCTATACTATGAACTGACTTACGGGAAGAATGATTTCTATGCTTTGTCCCAACAGAAACAGCACCAGCACCAGCACCATTCTGTTCTCTTTTCTTCTTCTCTACTGCAGCAACAGCTAGTGTAGCTTCCTATGAAAAACAGTCAAAATTAAATAAGCAAATTAAAAACTATTTCTTCCTGGTTGCAAAACAAAAATAAGTTCAAATTTTTAGCAAGAAAAAGGTGATTTCCAGAATAATACCACCATACTAACCTCATTTGCCTTTTTTGAGTTCCTTTCAATGGATTTTGACCACTTCAAACTAGACCCACCAACACTTAATACCTTGGATTTTCGAAGAGAAAATCCCCGAGTAGACCTTGTGTAAATAGTCTCCCTTTTCCTCGAGAGCAGCAATTTCCTACTGAAGATGCATAACCATCCATTATTTTCCAGGGTCTAATATGTAGATATAATTTAAAGCATGGACCAGCAGCAGAAACAGAGAGAACAGCACTAACTGCCAACAAACCTGATTGTGGATAAGGAACTATTATTGGAAACGGATGCTGAAGTATGCATTAAATTTCTCCAGTGTGTTGCTCTCTTCCATGGAAATAGGTGTGGCCACACTTGACGTATCACCGTATTGTCTTTCTTCAATGACACTGCATCACGTAGGGTCCACACCAAAGAGAATTTTGACGGCTTACATGTATTTGTTAAACCTGAAAATGTTAACCTGCCTAAGTCTTGCGTGACAACTGATCGTGTCGCAGGTAACTGTACAATTACTTTCATATATTCCTTCGGTTGGGGAAAAGCATACTATATGGAGGACTAGAAGCTTAAATCTGATACAGTGATCTATAGGCATTGGCATACAGAAAGCAGCAGCGCTGATAATAGTATCAGGTACAATAACACAAATAACAAAAGAATCAAAATCAGCACAAATACAGATAAATAATGTCATATCATCAGCAACCTATCTGAGAAGTTTATTACAAGCTGAAAGACACAAGATAGGCAAGTAAAAAAATAAAGCTTTATCTGCTTACTTTGAGAAACCAAAGTCAAACCCAAATACCAGAGGAACAGAAGTAAATACTAAGATAGAATAATTTAAAAGCAGGAAATGACAGCACATTGATAAATCAAAAACAAGAAACAAATTTCAGTGCAAGATCATTTTGCTCAGTATATGATCAATCAAAAGGTACAATTCACTTATATTTCAGTTTTTAACTAAATAAAAAAACACATGCAACATGGTTGAGCGAATATACACATTAAAGAACTAACCAATTATAATTCCAGATTAATTTCTTCAATCACCATAAATACAATCTCTCTGTTTCAGAGTTTTCATTTTTATTTATTTATTTGGAACATTGGATGGTAAAAAGAGAATAGTGCTTCAACATATGTCAAATCGACAAGAGGTCAGTCAAAATTACTCTTAGTCCACTAAACTTTTGGGTACTGATGCCAATTAGCCAGAAGGTTGGGACCGGTAGTCAACTTATTGAGTCAGGTATTTCATGTCAAAGATTCGTAATGAACACAAGACATAAAAATCATGTCTATTTCCTATAATGTACCTATAATTTACTCTGCTATTAATGTATCAGATAGCCAGAATCTATCCTCTTGGAAGGAAAAATAAACAATTGATGAATGAGTTCTGGAAGCGCACCTTTACCAGACCGCCTCCTAGTAAATCTGCTTGCAATAACTGGTGGAGCCATTTTCCCTTCAGAGCTTAAAGACTCAACAGGAATGGCAACTTTTTGAGTGGTTTCCGATGACTTTCTGATGATCTGATTTTTTCTCTTTTTATAGTAATCATCTGAGGATGGGGCTTCAGTTTTGTCTACATTCTGAAGAGACAGATCACCAGAACTGGAAGCTGCAACCAACTGATTTGATTTTCTCTTTACATATACTATCTTTCCTGATTTTATAGATACTGAATTTCCATCATCCTGTACACTCTGGCTTTCAAAATTGTTGTTTCGACCAGTCTGATTTTCATGAGTTCCAGAAGAATTTGGATCATCCTCAGAAGGCTTTGGCACATCCATATTTTCATTAAGTTTTAAAGGATCTAACTCAGTTTCAGAGCAACCATTTGGAGGAGGATCTGCCACTGGTGAAGATGCTCCACTTCCTGAAGAGAAGGTTGCACAATTAGATAACTTGGTGCTGCAGAGTAATGGTGGTGTTTTGGGCCTTTCAAGAGTAGCATCCAGTCCTGTTCCCAAGCAACTCAGTGGGTTAGCAAAGTCCAATCTGCTTTTAACTCCTGTCCTTTTCTTCATTTCTTCTATACCCGTAGGATTCAACCGATACACGGATGAACTCAAAGCATTGGAGACACTAGCAGGAGCAGCAACCGGGGAAGGTTTTCTTACAAGACTGTTACCTTTACGAATGTAAGAAGCAGTCTGGTCCTTTCTGAATTTTGTAGCTGACAGCCCTTGTAGAGGAACAGGGTTTGGATAGGAGTTCTTTCCCAGATGAGATGAAGCAGACGTATTGCCCGTTCGATGCCAGGATCGTGAAGTTGCTATTTGGCTTGATGAAACCGTTTTCTTTGAAGAGGAATGACCTGGAACAATCCTACTGACTGCTGAAGTTAGCTGGTTCTTGCTTGTGTTAATTACCCTGCTCATAGTATTCAAACTATGAGTTGCTTTTCTGGCATCCTGAGGCCCAAACTTGCGGTTTATTGAGCAAACACTTCCCATCGCATGACCTGATTTATTGTTAATTGTGGTATCCTGCAAAGACGTATTTAACGAACGTGATGGAGAAAGACCTTCAAACACAAGGTCATCTTGTTTTCTAACATCCTCACTACCGTTTTCCTTCAATACTTCACCAAGTGATATGTTGGTATTGAAATTCTCTGATCCTGCGATAATAGACAGTGTTTCTGCGGAATCCATATTGGATAGTTTATCAGGTGCGGACTCCACAGTTACATCATGCAAATAGGTAGTGGAGACACCATTGTCATCTGCACATAAAGGCAGTGTGTTTGAGACAGAGGGCAAACCATCCTTCATAGGCAAGTCACTCTCACATCCCAAATCAGTAACAGGTTGCCTCTGATCTGTATCTGGAGCCTGAGTTTCTAAAGGATTTTTCTGCTGAACAGAATCTATGTGAAGCATTCCAGGCTCCTCCACAGTATTAGCAGCAGAAACTTTTTCTGCTCTACCTCCTCTTTCAGTATCAAAAATGTCAATTTGATTATTCACTGTAGTCATAACCAGAGCATCTTTTTCTTTCTGCTCGCCTCCCAGTCCTGATGAACAAGGCGACACCTGCTCAATTTCTGAAACATTACCAGTAAGGCCCTCTCCCATCAACCCTATGACCTCACCTGCCTCCGTATTTTCAAGCAACACCATGGTAGAATCTGAACAAAATGGAAATCTAGAAGAACACACTACATCAACATTGGAGACCGCAACTTTATCTTCTGATTGACTCAAATCCCCATCGGTATTTGAAGGCAGTTCCACACTGAAAGTGTGAGTCCCAACACTTGCATGCTCCTCCTGGGTCGCAGACAGCGTTGGAGAAGGTGAAACAGGTACACAGCTTTTCCTCTTCTTTACATACTTGGGAGAAGTCCCATTTTGATCAATCCTAAAACTCTCTTTAACTGAAAGCATACTGTCAAAAGATCTTTTAGTCAAACTGTACCCATTCCCAATTCTGTCCTTGTTTGTACAAGGTTGTGAGACAGCAGGCCCATAACCCAAAACATCCTCTTCTGCAAAACCAAGATCAGTGACAGGATAATTTAAGGCTGTATCCACAGCCTGTACAATGCTAACTGCATTCTCGGACATGTCAACTGTTCCTGGACTTGTCAAATCTGAATGAATATCCCTATCCTTCCTCTTATTAGATGTACACCCCTTACCAAAACTAGCACGTAGCAGATTGCTTCCGACTGGCATCCTGGGTTTTGTAGGTCCTTCCATGGGAACATTCTCAAGCAAGACATTGGCACCATCTGAAAATGACTCCTTGCAATTATCATCACGTAAATCAATTTCAGAAACAGGAATTTTCAACTGAGAATCACTTGGAACATTGTCAAAACCAGAGGTCGCAAAATGGTTGGAGCTATGCACATCAAAGACACACTCATCAATATTAGTTTCCCCTGAACTTGACAAAACAACAATAGCATTGCCTTCAACTAAGGGAATGGCCCTTGGAAGTCCTTCCACTTCAATACTTTCTGCCAATACAGCGGCCTCATTAAACTTGGAACCAGTGCCAACAGCATTAATGTCGGAATCAGTAATTTTCATTTGCCCCCTAATAAGCCCATTAGCAGAATTTGAAGCATTATGCAAATCATAAAAGGTCCTGTATAAATTTGCAGGATCCCCATGAATTTTGATTTCCCCTGGACTAGACAAATCAGTGGTAACACTGCCTCCCGCCAACAACTTAGCCTCTAACCCTCCTATTACAAGGCCATTCTGAAGCAATACAGGAGGTTCATTCAGACAAGATTTCCGACTTAAATCACCCACCTCATCAATCCCAGTAAAAGTAATTCCATTTTCTAACTCAACTGGACTCTTGTCAGAATTTGAAATGGTATGCAAATCAGCTGATCTATCTGATATTACAGTACCCTCTTCAACATTGATATTCAGAGGACTTGATGCACTAAAAGGAGGGGTAGAGCTATTTCTTGTTCTCTTACAAACACGTGCATGTGATCCACCAGAATCAATGTCACTGCCATTATCTTCTGAAACTACAGCCCTGTGAGATTCATTCGCTTTATTATGCAAAAGCAATGCAGTCACTTCATTTGGAGAACACTGCCTATCAACATTGTGTGCCAGATCCATATCAGGTGATGTAGTTTTCTCTTTCAGATGCATATCATCCTCACCAGTCTGTGAGGCAGTGGGTGGATTGTCAATGGATCCATATGCTTTAACAGGGTCAATGCTTTTGTTCATTTCCAGTGATGTTGGCACATAAGAAATAGGGCTTATGACTTTCTTCTTCTTCATATTCTTGAGTGAATATGTTCCATCAGAGCCAACAGTATTGCCACCCTTATCCGAAATAGGTTCTTTCATTGTACTACTTCCAGGTAAATCAAGGGTTCCACAGGAACGAGGTTTCGAACCAATACCGCACAAAGCTTCAACACCAGAATCATTCACATAATCCCCTGACTGCTTTGAGTCCTCATAAGAAATAGTGGGGCAATCTAAAGCATTTGATGAGCTGTTTGATTCCAAGGAACCATCATTGAGTTTGGTCAGTCGTGAATTTAAAACGTCTATATCTGGTCCTGTGAGTTTCCTATTCTTCCTATTTCTTGCTGTTAAATTCCTATTAGATTCAACCCCATGACTTGAAGATGCCACAATAGCCTTGGCAACCAATGCATTAGATTTAAATGAAACATCAAGCTCCACTGGGCTTCCCTCTCTATTTTCATCCATTCTATTATCGGGATAAACAAAGGAACCTCTATTTCTAAAGGTACTGGGATCTGAGTTATCAGAGCGAGCTGGAGGAAAATGCTGTTCATCATTTCTACTCCTATTATGAGGTTTACTAAATTGAATCCTAAGTAATGCACTCTTTTTCTGTATTTTCTTTCTGGGACTTGGAAGAAACTCTTGGTTGCCTTCTCTACTACCCCTATGATTAAGTTTACCAGAATCATAATTATGAAGCACCCTTCTTGAGGAAACAACTCGAAACCCCTCAGCATTACCAAACTCAATTTTTTCTGACTCCACTGGAGCATCAGAGAGATATCTAGAAGGTGATAGAGCATGACTCCATCTCCTAGTTTCGTCTCTATTGTTCCAAATCCTATTACCATCCAACCCCGAACCATGACAAGATCGATAATTTCGCAAATTTGACCCCAAATCTCTCGAGGGATTGGAGTTAGAAACACCATGTGAATCACCAAATGCAAAACTCCTAAAAGATCCACTTGAATTCGATACATAATGATCGTGAGAGTTACTATAGTTACTATCAAGATCACTGCTGCGACTATCATTTCGACCCCGTAAAAACTCTTCACTGTGATTAGATTCAAACCCATCAATGAAATCATCCCTAAACCTAAAACTACCTTCCAGATCATGCCTACGGTTATCAGCTGTTCGGAAGGGTGATAAATGGACTTGATCGTTAAGGGGACGGGGTTGGTGACTGGGTTCGCAATCGAAACTGAGAGGTGCCCAATTTTCGGGCGGAACCCTAGGTCGATCCGCCCAGGAGTCAGGGCGGGAATCTGGGAAAGGATAGTGAGATTCGGGGATGGGAATACGGGGGAGATTATCACCGAATGGGGATCGATCGAAAACCCTAGCGGGCGATCGATGGGGGAAATCGAGGAGGTGGGATCTTCGAAGATCGTCCTCTATGGGAAGGTAAGTGAATTGTGATTGGTGGGGGCTGTAAGGCGGAATTGGCGGCGGTGGCAGTGGTGGTGGTGAGGGTGCTGGATGGAGGGGGTGATACGATGGCCGTTGAATGAGTGGCGGCGGAGGTGGAAGGAGGTGGTGCTGGCGGTAAATATTGCGATCTTCGGGGAGGTATGGTGGTGGTGGAGGATGGTGGGGAAGAGGGACGTACCTGGGGTGGTGGTGGTGGAGGAAGGGCGGCGGCGGCGGCTCCATCTTGTGCGGCGGCTCGTTTTCTCAGAAGCTGCGTTAGTCTCTCTCTCTCTCTCTCTCTCTCTCTCTCTCTCTCTGGTTGCTGAACCGGCAGTCCAAATTTCGGGACAAATGACTGTAGTTCGAGGGTTTTAAATCGCGGTATTAAAGACGAATCAATTTCAATGATCGAGGATACCATTGTTCATTGGTTAATATCAAAAAGATTGATTAGTACATTTATAAATGAGGGGTCAAATCCCGACCAGGGCATGTGGAGTGCACGTGGAATGTCGTACAAAAGCAATAGTCTTTCGGTCACGATTGCATACCTCGGCATACATGTACGAGCTCGGGGGTGAGCCGAGCATGTACAGACAGTGTGGTCGAGCTCTGGAGACCTCGGGACGTGTGGCCCGTGCTATGGCCTTGGATCCGAGCTCAGAAAGAGTTTAGTCTCGACCCTGAAGAAGGGGTGCTCGGCACCGTAAGAATGAATGCTCGGCATTCACGTCCGAGCAAGGCGAGCTGTCTGAACCTTAGAGCCGAGCTCGTGGGTTGATATTTGGGATCAATGTCCCACGATATGCGTATCAGGGGGAATTCGTTATAAGAGATCAATAGTAGCTAAACCAACTCTGAGACTGGGCTGTCAAAAAGAGTTAACTTAGCCAAGACTAGACTAGGTTTGAGTACCGATAGACGGCTTGATATGACAAGAGGAACTTGCAGATAGATCTTGTAGAAAGATTTAATGATGGCATTGATAAGTCACCATTAGCTTGACAGTTATACATTGATCAGAGAGATGGAGTACAACTCGCCCTGCTCGGGTCGAGTCGGATACTAAAAGCGTGTCAAATATATCTATTCCTATAAATAGCCAACACGCTTACAGAAAAAGGTATGCTCTCTTTTTATTAGAAAAAACTATGTCAAAATACCCTCTCAAGTTCTTCTCTCTCTCAAACCCTTGCCTGATTTGATCGTCGGAGGGTCCACTAGTATAAAGTCACCGACAGACATCTCACCCCTTTCTTGTGCAGGCGTACACGTGGAATTCGTCCCTGACATCTCAGCCAGCTTGGACGGGACAAGTAGATCCTAATCCTTATCCTCTACAATTTGGCGTCGTCTGTGGGAATACTACTAAGAACGCCTCCATGGCTAGTTGGGAAAACCACATTTACGAAGAGCTGAGAAAACAACGCGCACCACGCGCAAAGACATCACACACAACTCACCATCGAAGGCGACATCTTGTCCCTTCTGAAGTCCACGTAGGTGGATCCAGAATCCATCAAAGAAGGGAGCACACCCATGTTGGGAGCTCCCATGAAACCACTCCTTCTAAAGGGAACTACCCCCCACGTTTCACGATGCAGCAAGTGCTGGAGGGGTATCGAGACGAGCTGAATAGAAGAGACCAGTAGCTAATCAGGCTCCAGCAAGAGCTCCATGAGATGAGGGCTCATGTGAACTAACGACGCTCACCGGGAGTTCAGTTAGAGCATGAGCAGTCTGATCATTAGAGGTCCAACCGGGAGTGGGGGAGAGGCATTGTTCGGCCTCAAGCTAGCCGTAGCTCGAGGAGGGAGCCTCACCCTGACCAACGTGTGGAGGACCCAGAGAGGAGTCGCATCTCAGGCTCTAAAAGGAGGAGACAAGGACAAACTCAAACATCCAACAACACTCATGCACTAGTTGAGCGCCGTCAGGAGCAACGATGAAGGGCTCACCAGGAGCTCAGTTGAGCGGATGAGAAGAAAGAGCTCAAGCAGTGGCTAAACCTCCAGCTCGAGGGGAGACTACAACCGACCCCGGGGAGGTCGGCCAAGGACGTTGCTCAGAGAGCACTCGAGCAGATCTCTGCCTTTCCATTTACAAGGGAGGTAGAAGCAGCAGATCCGCCCAGAAAGTTCCAAACTCCTAAGTTCAACTGTTATGATGGAAAAGCTGACCCTATGGGTCACATCAGGCATTTCAGGCAGATGATGGCACTCTGAAACGGGAATGATGCCTTGATGTGTAGGATTTTTCCTTCTAGTTTGGGCCAGGTAGCCCTGCGTTGGTTTGATAAACTCCCCGCTGGGTCAGTTGGAAGTTGAAAACAGCTCGCCGAGCTGTTCGCGACGAGGTCATCACCAATAGCAGGCAACCCATGGAGAATGACTCTCTGCTCGACTTGAGGAAAGCGGAGAACGAAAGCTTAAGGTCTTATACTCGGCGTTATTGGGAAATCTTTAACGACATTGACGATTGCAACGAACAACTCGATGTGGCCTCTTTCAAGCTTGGGTTGGATAAAGCCCATAAATTAAGACATTCATTGACCAAGAGGCCTGCTCAGGGCATGGTCGAACTGATGCTAAGGATCGAGCAATAATCTAAGGTTGAAGAGGATATGGGAGGCATGGATAATGAAGCACCTCCTCAGGGAGAGCAAAAAGTATCCCGAGCAGATAAGAAGGAAAGTAAGAAGGCCAAGAAGAAGCCCGACCGTGAAAGGGAGAGTGAGAAGCCGAACGGTGTTTACGAAGTAGCTAATACTGTGTTCAAGGAGCCCATTCACAAGCTTCTCCACCAGATTAAAGATAAACCATGGTTTGTCTGGCCATTAAAGATGTTCACTGATCCGAGCAAGCGGGATGAGAAGAAACACTGTGCTTATCACAAAGAGCACGAGCATTTCACAGACCGTTGCCGGACCTTCAAGAGGTTCATGGAGGAGCAAGTTAAGGCTGGGAACCTTAGGCAGTACATCGATAAAGAGAAGACCCGAGCTGAGCAGCATGCTCACACTGAATAGGTGGAGGAGTAGAAGAACCAGTAGGAGTTATCAATGTCATACACGCAGCCCCCAGGCCGAAGACATCAAATGAGATTAGAAATGGAATCCGAGAGTTAGCACATTGACGAGAGGTCATGCAAACCCAGCTCGGGCAAAGTGGCTCGGGCAAGAGAAAGCTCCAGAGCAGCGAGTTCTTGGTGGGAGACCTGACCTTCACAGACGCCGACAAGGAGGGGATTGAACACCCGCACAATAACGCACTCGTTATAACTCTCCGGATTGGGAAGTATGATGTAAGGCGCATCCTGGTTGACCAAGGGAGCTCCGCGGAAGTAATATATGCCCGCCTTTTCCACAAATTGGGGCTCAAGAAAGAGAATTTGCTGAAATGTTACACCCCGTTGGTCGGGTTCAACGGCCAGTCCATTCTACCAATGGGGAGGATCACACTGTCGGTCAGGGCAGGAGCTGAGCTCAAGAATATCGAATTTTTGGTAGTGGACGTGACGTCGCCGTATAATGCCATAATGGGGAGGACATGGCTTCACCAGCTTAAAGCCATCCCCTCAGCCTATCATCAAGTCCTCAAGTTCCCGACCTCGAGGGGCGTAGAAACAATCAGGGAAGATTAAACAGCGGGCAAGTAATGCTTTATGGATGCTATTCGGGGAAAGGCAGGGTCGTCAAAGGATGAGCAGATGTGCGTGGTGGATGTACAAGACAAACCACTCCTTGATGATGTTGGGAGGATGCCAACGGAGGAAGTTACAGAGACTCAGAAGAAGAACTTGCTCGGTGGTGATGACCCATATCGTTTCTTCTTGCTCAGATCCAACAAGGCCGAGCAAGAGGAAACCGACCTGGTGAACTTTCTCTGATCTAATGCAGAGGTGTTTGCTTAGACGCCGTACGAAATGCCGGGGATTAACCCCGAGGTGATGCAGCACAAGCTAAGTGTTGATCCTACACACAAATCGATTGTCCAGCATGGAAGAATGTCCTCGGCTCAACATTCAGAGGTTGTGACAGAAGAGGTAGAAAGACTGCTCGAGGCAGGGGCAAGTAGGGAGGTGCAGTACCCCCAATGGCTGTCCAACAGCGTGGTGGTCAAGAAGAAAAATAAAAAGTGGAGGGTCTGCGTGGATTTCAACGACCTGAACAAGGCTTGCCCGAAGGATTCGTTCCCACTCCCTAAGATTGATTAACTGGTGGATTCAGCCGCCAGACACAGGACAATGAGTTTTTTGGACGCTTATAGAGGTTACCACCAGATAGCTTTGAGCCTGGATGATCAAGAGAAGACCAACTTCATTACCCCCTGAGGACTATATTGCTACAAAGTCATGCCATTTGGCCTGAAGAACGTTGGGGCAACTTACCAGAGGCTAGTAACTAAGATATTCCAACCTATGTTAGATCGGAACATCGAAGTTTACATAGATGATATGGTGGTGAAGACCAAACAAGAGAACGATCACTTGACCGACCTGAGCAACATCTTCGACATACTGAAAGCCTTCAAGCTGAGGCTTAATGCGTCAAAATGTGCAATCAATGTACAGTCGGGCAAATTCCTAGGGCACTTGATCAGCAAGAGAAGGATCGAAGCTGACCCCGACCAAATAGCTGCAGTACAGCATGTCCAACCTCCGAAGACAGTACGGGAAATACAATGGCTCAAAAGGATGGTAGCAGCTTTGAACAGATTCATCAGCTGATCATTAGATAAGTGTCATCCTTTCTTTCAGCTGTTAAAGAATGGCAAAAATTTTGTCAAGAGGGGAATGTGATCAGGCGCTCCAAATATTGAAGGAGTACCTGACCTCGGCTCCTCTTCTGTCCAAACCCTTATTCGGGGAAGAGCTATATATGTATCTAGCAGTGTCACAACACGCGGCTAGCGTCGTCATGGTCAGGTTGGATGTGGCCGAGCAGCTCCCAGTCTACTAAGTCAGCCACACTTTCCTCATTGCCGAGACCAGATATCTACCCCTGAAAAAGCTGGCATTGGCCCTGATCATGGCATCTCGGAAGCTGGCACATTACTTCTAGGCACATAAAATCATCATTTTGACTGCACACTCGCTTATAGCTTTGCTGCGTAGGACCGACCTCTCGGGAAGAATTGCCAAATGGGGCGTAGAGCTCGGGCAGTACGACATCGAGTTCAAGCTAAGAACAGCAATCAAGGGGAAGGTCTTAGCAGATTTTATTGCAGAATTCTCCAGGCTGAGCTCGCTGCTCAACTTGGACCCAACCACGCTTGACTCCAAGCTGGGGGAAGGATGACCAGGTAGAAAAAGGAGATGGAAAAGAAAGTGGGAAATCCAAGGCCCAGATAACAATGCTACAAAAATGGAAGCTATACACTGATGGAGCTTCAAACCAAAAAGGCTCTAGAGCAGGGGTGGTCCTCATCTTTCCAGAAGGATCGGTAATAGAACACTCCATCAGGTTAGGATTCCCAGCCTCCAATAACAAAGCCGAGTATGAAGCATTGCTCGCAGGACTTAGGAGTGGCGAGCTCCTGGGCATCAGGAAGTTGGAAATTTTTTGTGATTCCCAGTTAGTGGTAAACCAGATGACCGAACAGTATAAGGCAATGGATGACAGGATGGCTGCCTATCTATCCATAGCACTCAAGCTGGTCAAGGGATTCGAGGAAGTATAGATCGAGCAAGTTAGCAGAGAAGGAAATTATCATGTCGATTCCCTGGCAGCCCTGGCCTCGGCAACCGAGCTCGGGCTAAAAAGGACAGTGAAAGTGCAAAAATAGGAGAGTTCGAGCATTGAGATAACTACTTGGCAGATATGTGCCATTGAAGACAACCAAGTGCTGAGCTGGATTGATCCCATCATAAGATTCCTCAACGACGGTCAACTTTCCGAGGATAAGAAAGGGGCGCACAAGATCAGGCATAAGGCCGCATGATTTTGGCTATCTCCTAAGGGCCAGCTATATAGAAGATCTTTCTCATGACCCTACCTGTTGTGTGTGCACCCGAATAAAGTCCAAGACTTCATGTTCGAGCTTCATAAAGGAATATGTAGGGGTCATACCGGGGGAAGATCTATGGCGCATCGAGCAATAAGTCAAGGGTATTGGTGGCTCTACATGCAGAAGGAAGCGCAGGTGTATTCAAAGAAATGTGAAAAGTGTCAAAAGTTTGCACCCTTGCATAGGCAGCCATCCGAGGAGCATAGCCCGATCACTAGCCCATGGCCCTTTGCACAATGGGGACTAGATATTGTTGGGCCATTACCTAAAGCACCCAATAATAAAAAGTTCCTAATAGTGGCAACAGATTATTTCTCTAAATGGGTTGAGGTTGAGCCCTTAGCTAATATCAGAGACGTGGACACGAAGAAATTTGTATGGAAGAACATCATTACCAAGTTTGGTATCTTGCGTGCCATAGTTGCAGACAATGGGAAGCAGTTCGATAGCAACTTGTTCAAGACATTCTGCTCGGGCCTGAGAATAAAGAATTACTTCTCAACACCCTCGTTCCCTCAGAGCAATGGTCAAGAAGAAATCTCGAACAAGACACTTCTATCAGGGTTGAAGAGAAGGTTGGAGAAGGCCAAAGGAAGATGGGCGGATGAGCTCCCCTCAGTGTTATGGGCCTACTGAACAACTCC
>JAULJZ010000021.1:4551876-4564315 GCA_032270985.1 Heliamphora pulchella | reverse complement strand
TAATGGTAACCGAATTTTAAATTCAAATTTTAAAAATTTTAATTAAATAAAAATTTAAATAATTTTTTTTTAAAAATATATAAGCTACTCGGATCGGGTCGACCGAAGACCCACGACCCAGTCAGTCGGACGGACAGTAGCAGCAGCGGCGCGTGCGTGTGTGTAAATGGGTCGAACTCACCGTTAGGTAGATCCTTTCCCATCCACAAAACTGAGTATCCCCAAGGGACCCTCCCTTTAGTCTAACTCTAACTTATATATACCCACTAAGTTCTTTAAGAACTTCTAATGTGAGATTGAAGTTCTACATTTCTATTAAACCTAACAAAACTCATATTCAAGCGACAACTTTAAACATCAATTTTTCATTCACTTCTTATTGAATTTGAGCAAATAAATATACATTATTCATTTTCTCGCGAAGAAAAACGCATAGCACCCTAGATTCAACTCAAAAGACGAATATGTTCCACATTAACAGGTGGTAGTGGTATTGTGCCGATGGTAGCACTAAGGTACTTGTACTATATAACCTCAGGTTCACAAAACAAAAATTATTTTTATAGTATTGTGGTGATGATAGCACTGAGATACTTATACTATGTATCATTAGGTTCACAAAATACTTTGGGCTAGCTTCTTATAAATACGCAAAATGGAATCAGAGCTTGTATTTGGGCTAGTTTTTTTTGTAGCTCTTTTGGCTTTTTAACTTTTTTATAAAAAATTAGATATAAAAAAATATGAAAAAAACTAATTGTTTATAATAATAGGCCAAACTAGTGAGTTTTTTTAAAAAATTTTTAAATAAAAAGTCTCATTAAAAAGTTAGGCCAAATATAGGTTCAACATTTATCTTAAAGGTTATCAATCGAACATTTTTCTTTCTAGACTTTTTTTTTAAATTCACATTTCCCTCCTTTTAGCAATACATCTTCGTACTTTCAAACTTTCTCTCATTTTTGTTATTGTTTTTAATAGTGGCCCTGTTTGGGTGACATGCTTATTTTTTTATTAGCAAATAAGTAAAAATATAAATAAGTCATTTCATTTGGGTGATAATTGACTTATTTGTTTATTTGGCTTATTTTTGCTTATTTGTTTATATTTGACTTATTTGTTTAATTTTAGCTTATTTACTTAAATAAGACACTTCGTTTGACTAAAATTTTATTTATTTTGGCTTATTTGCTTATTTACTTATTTTTGACTTATTTGGCAAACCAAACGACGTGACTTATTTGGCAAACCAAATGACGTGACTTATTTGACTGCTTATAAGCCAAATAAGTCAATAAACCAATTTATCCAAACGGGCCTGTATTTTTAAAAAATATTGTTATTTTATTAACATTTGGGCCATAGCCAACCCAATTTAACCCCATTCAAAAGTCCCAATGGACCCGTAATATGCCACTGGCCCAGTTTAATTTGTGCAATTTTTGTTTTTATTTTTATTTTTATTTAATTTTAAATTTTTTGATTAAATATTTTTGGAATGATTTGGATAAGAAGGATCAAAAAGTCAATAAAATGACAAAAAAATAAAAAAATCTCACTAATACAAAAATAAGTTATATAAATTTTGGCTAATTGATTTATTTTATCTTTTTTATTCTTTTTACAATTTAATTACTTTTTTAATTTGGCCTGATGAAATAATTTTTAAAATATAATAATTTAACTAAAGATCGAAAGAAATTAAATAAAAATAATTTAGAACCTATTTGAGATGGCTAAAAAGTTTAGTTTCTTAAAAAAAGAATAAAAAGTTAGATTGTTTAAGATAATTTTGATATAATAGAATTTTTTTTATTAAAATATCTAAAATATTTTTATTTTTTTTAGTTTTAAGTTGTAGTATTTTAGATATTGGTGTAACTTTTCTTTATTATTTTTTTTGGTGAAAATTAACTTTTTAAATTGAGGGTAGTACTCTCATTTTACTTTCAAAAAAAGTTAGTGTGTTTGAAATATGTATAAATTTTTTTTCATGAACAAAAAATATAAAAAAAGTTAGTTATTTTTTAAATATGTCAAACAATAAAGCTTAAAAAATAAATTTTTGTAAAATAAATTAATTTTTAAGTGATGCGAAACAAAGGATAAATTAGTTAGGCCCCATTTGATACTATTTTTTGTTTTAATTTTTAGAATCTTCTATAAATTATAAATAAAAATATGTTTAATAATTATTTTTATTTAAAAAAAATATAAACAGATTTTAAAATTTACTAAATATTTGTATACAAAAAAGTGTTTTTATTTGTTTTGTAAACAAATTTTCAATCTTTTTTTTCCTCTACACCTCCCAACATTGCTTCCGCCATCGCCTCCGATTGCGTCCTCTGGTCACCACTACTGACCATCCTACGATCACTATTTCTGACCATCATTTTTGACTACCACATGTGGTCACCACTACATAAAGCCATTACTTTCGACCACCATCATTATCTCTTACTATCATTAACTACTACCACCTCTTGTCACTATTTTTTAACATCTATGTGCCAAACGTATTTTTGTCTATATTTTATTATAAAAATAAATAAAAATATATTTTTTATTTATTATAAATAAAAAATAAAAAAATTATAAAGGTTACCAAACAGGCCTTATTATTCTAGACCGGACCACCGTCGGCCCGAAGAAAATGAGTATGATCCGATTATCCGATTCATCCAAAATAAATCCAGCACCGCCCAGGATTAGGCCGAACTCACGGCATGGCACGCAGCCCAATACAGACGTCACGGCTCAACCAAGCCGTCGAGTTGAGTCGAGTCGATCGACCGGTTCTCAAATCTCCCATCTCTTGATTATCTCTCTTCTAGGGTTATATACGCACTCCTACACACAGACATACACGTAAATCGAATCTTCCTGATCGGAGCAGTTGTGCGACGATGCCTCAACGCCGGCGAGACGACGACGACGACGACGATCTCGAGCCAGAGGAAGAGGAAGATGAAGCTCTCGATGAGGAGGAAGAGGAGGAGGAAGACGAGGATGAGGATGGTAGAGGAGGTGCGGGCGGCCGTAAGCGGCGGAGATCTGAGTTCATAGACGACGTGGCGGAGGAGGACGACGAGGAGGATGAGGAAGAGGAAGACGAGGATGATGATTTTGACGGTGGTGGTGGTCGTCGCGGTCACCGAGCGAAGAGACGAACGGGGTCTGAGTTCTTTGACCTCGAAGCGGCGGTGGATAGTGATGACGAAGAGGAGGAGGAGGAAGGCGAAGACGGTTAGGGTTACTTATCTTCGTATTGATATTTCCCGCTATATCTTTTCATATAACTGAATTTGGATTTTTCTTTTGTTGTACTGTAAGCTGTTATGAATTTGATTGATACTTGATTTTATTTCTTTCTCGAAATTGGTCTGAAAGTATTGAAGCTTTAGGCATTTATGTGAATTGCATGCTGGTTAGATAGATATTAACTAAGTTGAGTACCTGATCGAGTATTGCTGCCATTCCGGTATTGCTGGGATTCCCAATTTGACAAAAAATAAATCAACTGTGTATTTTAGTTGATCTATATCCTGCGTTATATCCCTTTCATATTCATAATAAATAGTACGTAAAGAGAAGGCCCGGCTCCAAGTTGTTCAAGAATAGTGGTCTTGAGTTTCTCGATCCTTTGCCTTAGGATTTAAGTTCTATTTCTCGATAGAGGCAGAGAAAGGGATATAATAACTCAGCGGTAGAGTGTCACCCTTGATTTCCAGTTTACCTAGGCCTACACCCCTTGGTTTACGGATTGGCAAAGCACGCCGATGAGGTGGGTTGGTTCCGGGGCAGCGCATTTGATGAGTGATCTCTTTTCTGTTTCCTCCTATTCTTTTAGAAATGACTGGGGAATTATGTGCATTTCTCATTTAGTATTCAAGTAGTCTCCTTTGAATTAGGTTACTGCAATGAAACTCATGAAAACATTTGTGATATTTGTCCTATTATGCTTTCTCACTTAGACTCCATACTATGGATTCACCAAATCATCCTTGCTTCTATTTAATATCTTCGTCTCGGGTTTGCATTGCAAATCTTGGTGAAAGTGAATAAAGAAGTTAACTATCATTTTCCTCTATCTACTCATCTCCT
The DNA here is from genome assembly GCA_032270985.1 of Heliamphora pulchella. Classification (NCBI taxonomy): domain Eukaryota; kingdom Viridiplantae; phylum Streptophyta; class Magnoliopsida; order Ericales; family Sarraceniaceae; genus Heliamphora; species Heliamphora pulchella. The sequence continues at coordinate 4,560,208 of JAULJZ010000021.1, read as the reverse complement.
TCTGCTTTGCACCCATTGATATTGTCGGTCTTCACTTGACTCCTGTGTTCTTTTTATCTCTCTCTTTGGTTTGTGTTTTTACTTCTCTCACATGAGGTATGCTCATGCTACTAGTATTATTAGAGTTGCTAATGAATTTGCAATGGTAGATCACTGAGGTTGGGGTATGAATTAGGCCAAACACTTGTCCAGTTGATTAGTTTACATATTATAGAGGGTGGTTTGCAAGTATTACTCTCTGTTAATTCAATTTCTCATAATGCATATATAGTAGATTGTTTTGAGTGTTTCGCATCTTGTCTTCACATATATGGTAGATATGTAGATTGTTTTGAGTGTTTAGCATCTTGCCTTACACACACAAAAAATGATTGCAAGGCACTTTCATGTTGTAAGGATTTATGTGTGTCTACTTTGGGATCTATAGAGTGATGTTTATCCTGTTAGTTTGTACTTGTTTTACTAGAGTTAGATTGTTAATTAGCAACTTATTTTAAAATTTAAGCTATTAGAGAGAGTGGTGACTTGTTTTATTCATTTTTATATCCTCAACAACTAGCAAATTTGAAATACGGAAACATGGGCCAAAAACTGTATGAAAATGGTTACAACTAGAATGTAGTTGAATGTTATTGATTAAATGGTGGTTATTTGAGCCTTTATGCTTATCAGACGATCAGAAATTCTGTAAAGTCCATAGTTAGCTGCCTATTTGAAAAATTACCTGATATATGCGTCAGTCCCTCTGGCAATGGCCTCAATGAGTGGCAAGTGGAACAAAACCTAATCTGTGATTCCCATTTACTGAGTTTTCTTAGGGATTAATGGAAATATTATTCCTTTGCTAACTAATTCAGAGTTTCTTAGAGGATTAGGGAAACATGCCCTTCTACAGCCTACATGTTATTTAGGCACAAAATATGGCATACCATATAGACAAAAGCTATTGAACTCTAAGAGAACCTAGAATGTAGAAAGAAAATGACAGAACGCTTCACATCCTCTCGCTTTCTTCCACATTTTTTTATAGGAAACAAACTTAAGCTCTTTGTAAGTGCACGAAAATGACTCTGGTGTAGCTTCTGGAAATGACATTCTTACCTAACTAATTTGGTGGTCATGCCAAGTTGTTTGATAGTTGATACCATCACCCACTCAGCGAAATTTGTCTACTTGCCATGAAAATGCAAATTAATCATGGTTTGACACTTTTCAAGATAAGTGGGAAAAGGAAAGTAGCACCTCATTAACTATAAATAATGAAGAATCAAATGATTTCACCCAGTACCTCTCCATTCTACATGTAGCATCTGCCAGAATTGATTAATTTACATGAATGAAGTGCAGGATTATTTCTTGGGGATTTCTAAGCAAAAAGTTGTGAAAAGGTTTACCACTTTTGGAGGGCTGGGTCCCTGGCTACTCCTTCTACCCCTTGGGATTATGAAAGGAACTTTTGGAGGCTTTTCTTTTGTTGCTCTTTTTCCCTTCCCCCTCCCCCTTTCTTTTTTCTTCTTTCCGCAGCTTGTGTTTCACAAGTACCAGCTGGGTAACCCCCTTAAGATAAGAGGCTTGTCCGGATATTTGATTGGTGTTTGTGCAGTGACTATTAGCTTAAACCATTCATTTTTTCTCTTTTAAAATTCTGATATTTTGTCTTCCAACCTAATAATATATTTATCATGCTTGTGTATGAAATAATACGGAGCCTGATTGGCAACCCAAGCTTTTTAGGTTTTTGGTTAAAAATGCAAAAAATTGAACATAGCACGTTTGGCAAAAAAGCAAAAAAGACAAAACAACAAATCAAAACACTAGTTCCTAAAATATTCTATTCAAATTCCTATCCATTCCAATGACAATAATACCCCTGCTTGATAGTTTTTTTTTTTCTATTGTCAATTGTATATAATTATTATAACCAACTATAGAAAAATGCATATTGATCAATTTGAATAAAAAGAAAAAATGCTAACTTTTTATCCCATCAACCAACTTTAAAAGGCTAGCTTAAAAGCTAATTTATCAAATAACCTACTGTGAACCCAACTTAGCTTTTTGGCTAAAAAAGCAAGATAGTTAAGTTTTAAGCTAGTTGCCAATCAAAGCAGTAGTTTTCAACTCCACATGCATTGTTGTTGAATTGAAGGGAAATTGAGCATTTCAATCACGTGCTTTCCCAAATTGGTGATTCTTCTCAACAACTCTTAAGTTAATCTCTTTTTGACTAAATCAAAGTTAATTTTGTTCCGCGTGGTTGTTTTGCTACACATAGTAATGCAAAGGTTTTATTGTTCTTATCTTATTTGGCTGGTTTATACTTGGCCTGCATTGTAATTGCTGATTAGTTGTATACCTGAACATACAGATTTCATAGTAGATGCTGGAGCTGAGCTGCCAGATGAAGATGATGGCAGAAGGATCCACCGCCGTCCGTTGCTGCCGAGGGAAGATGACCAAGAAGATGTTGAAGCCTTGGAGAGAAGTATTCAGGCAAGATATGCCAGATCGACTCACACAGAATATGATGAGGAGACGACAGATGTAGACCAACAAGCTCTTTTGCCATCCGTTAGAGATCCGAAGTTGTGGCTGGTGAAATGTGCGGTATGTTTATAATGTTTATGCTATGCATTATCTATAATGTCCTTTCGATAGTAGCATGATCTCTTTATTAATTCTCTGTTTACTGTTCTAGATTGGTCGTGAGCGGGAGGCAGCTGTTTGCTTGATGCAGAAGTATCTTGACAAAGGATCTGAGCTGCAAATTAGATCAGCCATAGCTCTTGATCATCTCAAGAACTATATATATATTGAGGCAGACAAAGAAGCCCATGTGAAGGAGGTACATAGCAACATGATTGACTGTCATTATGTCATTATGTCATATGCTTTTGTTGGTTAACAGAGGACTGCATAAATGCTGTATCACGTATGAATTTGTTGCTGCCACTGGAAATTGATCTTATTAGCATCTTTATTCAGGCTTGCAAGGGTCTACGCGTAATTTATACAAATACTAAAATAACACTGGTTCCAATCAAAGAAATGACTGATGTTCTTTCAGTGGAAAGTAAAGCAATTGATCTTTCCAGGGATACTTGGGTCAGAATGAAAATTGGAACGTATAAAGGGGACCTTGCAAAAGTATGGATCTTTATATTTCTTCTTCACTTCTTGGCTCTTTCTCCGTTTCATTCTTTCTCTTGCTTTGTTTTGTCTTTGGTACATTGTCAATATTTTGCTGCAGCCATTTTATGTAATCTTGAACTTATATGTTTATAGGTTGTGGATGTGGACAATGTGCGGCAGAGAGTTACAGTGAAATTAATCCCACGTATTGACTTACAGGCCGTCGCAAATAAATTGGTACTTATATCCAACTTACTAAGTAAACTCTTGCTATGAAAAGTTGAACTTTATGCAGTTACCATAGGAATTTGTCTTATTTTTCTTACATGATGTGAACTAGATCTAATTTATTTCCACCAAGAATTAAATAATATTTGTCGAGAATTTTTTCTGTTAGACTGAATAAATGGAAAGATTTCAGACAGTGAATGCATTTAAATCTGGCGTTAGTACATCTGGCGTTAGTACATCTGGCGTTAGTACAAGTTCTTACAAGGGAAATTCTTTATGTTTTAGGAAGGTAGGGAAGTTCCAAAGAAGAAGGCATTTGTTCCTCCTCCACGATTTATGAACGTTGACGAAGCTAGGTAGACATTCTTCTATCATCTCTAATCAAACCACAGATGGTACTCAATTTTTTATGCCTCAACTCTGCTGGTGTGTTCCTTTGTGTTCTATCTTCAGAGAAATGCATATACGTGTGGAGCGTAGACGAGACCCAATGACCGGTGATTACTTTGAGAATATAAATGGCATGATGTTCAAGGATGGCTTTTTATATAAAACTGTATCCATGAAATCAATCAGCAGTCAGAACATACAACCCACTTTTGATGAACTAGAGAAATTTCGGCAACCTGGTGAGAATGGAGATGGAGATATGGCCAGCTTGTCAACTTTGTTTGCAAACAGAAAGAAAGGCCATTTTATGAAGGGTGATCAGGTTATTATCGTCAAGGGAGATCTCAAAAATTTGAAGGGATGGGTTGAGAAAGTTGAGGAAGACAATGTTCATATTCGACCAAACGCGGAGGGCCTCCCAGTAAGACATCAATGGAAAATTCTAACTTCACTTTTCATTTTAAATAGTAATTTCAGTTGAGCCTCCACAAATCTCGTCTATCGTAGTGACCAATTTCTTATTTACCTTTTGCAGAAAACTCTTGCTGTAAATGAAAAAGAGCTTTGCAAGTATTTCGAACCAGGGAATCATGTGAAGGTTGTCTCTGGTGCATCAGAAGGTGCAACTGGTATGGTTATAAAGGTTGAGGGGCATGTAGTTATCATATTATCTGATACGACAAAGGAACATGTAAGTTCTATCCTTTGAGCTTAGAAATATTTGATGCTCTTTTAATGAACAAGTAATGCTATTTTTTTGTTGTCTTCAGATACGTGTATTTGCTGATAATGTTGTAGAGAGCTCCGAGGTTACTACTGGTGTTACCAGAATTGGGGACTATGAGCTTCATGATCTTGTGATGCTAGAGTAAGGTCCTCATTCCTTGTATCTCTTTTTCTGCATGTTACTTAAAAATCTTATGGTGATCTTGATTTTTGTGCAGTAATATGAGTTTTGGGGTAATCATACGTGTAGAAAGTGAAGCTTTCCAGGTGATATAATTTTGTTGAATAACTCGCAGATCTCTTAATCTGTTATATGACTTATTTCTCAGGTTCTTAAGGACTTTTGTTTATGAGTTTGCAGATTCTGAAGGGAGTCCCAGAGAGACCCGAGGTTGCACTTGTCAGGCTAAGGGAGATCAAATGCAAGCTTGACAGGAGAACCTATGCACAAGATCGGTCCAAGAACACAATAGCCGCTAAAGATGTTGTTAGGATTCTTGATGGCCCATTCAAAGTGAGACACTGCTTACTGCTAACTTTATTTTGATTATCTGGTTAAATTATTATTTTTTATTGTACAACTTCTCGCTATTCTTTCATATTCCAGGGAAAACAAGGTCCTGTAGAGCATATTTTTAGAGGAATTCTGTTTGTTTACGATCGCCATCACCTTGAGCATGCGGGCTTCATATGTGCTAAATCCCAGTCATGCGTAGTAGTTGGAGGATCACGTTCAAACGGCGACAGAAATGTACGCATTATATATATGTATAGCTTATTATGTTCTCCAGTTTTGTTTCCCCGGTTCATGTTTCTTTTTGCTGTTGTAATGAAGTTTGCTCTTGTATCTTGTTGTAGGTTAACTCATTAGCTTCAAAATTTGCTCATCTTAGAACTCCACCTCGCGTTCCCCAATCTCCAGGGAGATTGCCTAGAGGCCCTCCAATGAACTGTATGTTGGTGATACAATTGTGCTGAGTGCGGTTTTTGATTTTACTAGAACTCTCTCTTCCACCAAAACACTCCCTTCTCCTTTTTGTGTTCTTGCTTGACTCTTTTGGATTTCGTTATGATCTCATTCAAGAGAAAGAGTTTTGGTTTCCAATGGTACTTGATGTGTTACAGCTGGTGGAAGGCACAGAGGTGGTAGAGGGCATGATGCATTGGTTGGTACCACAGTAAAAGTTCGTCAGGGTCCTTTCAAGGGATATCGCGGACGTGTTGTAGATGTTAAAGGGTTATCAGTCAGGGTTGAGCTGGAGTCGCAAATGAAAATTGTTACAGGCAAGTTTACATAATTTGAGGAATTTGTGTTCTCTCTTTACTTACTTTTTCCCCTTTCTATTTTGTGATCTATAATCCTGCTTTTTGCGCAGTTGATCGCCATCATATTTCTGATAATGTGGTCGTTTCAACTCCCTATCGGTAATTATGATCTTGCTTTTGTTTGCTTCAAGTAGCTTAGATTTTAAACTTCCTAACTCGTTCTTTTTTCCTCAGTGCGCCTCGGTATGGTTCGGGAAGTGAGACCCCCATGCATCCTTCACGAACTCCATTACATCCGTATATGACTCCAATGAGAGATCCTGGAGGTTTGTTTTAGATCTATCTTATTCTAAAATTTTGTTGCTTGTATTAGTGTTTCACTTTAATAATTCACGTGTCTCCTTCATTTTTACAATAGCAACTCCTATACATGATGGCATGAGGACACCTATGCGTGACAGGGCATGGAATCCATACACACCAATGAGTCCACCAAGGTTAGTTGCTGAATTTTATGTTGCGCCTGTGTTATTTTTACTTAATTAGAAGCTCAGGTGAAGGTGGCTTGCACTCTGAATTATGTGATGCAGGAAAGCGTATCGGTTAAAGAATGAGCAATACCAAAATCTACAAACGTGCTTGAATTAGAGATACTCTCTCTAATAACAAATACAATAAACGAGAAAACTCTCAATAAATCTTATTATTCAACAACTGAATGACCATAAGGCGAGTACAATTTATTTGTAATGGTAAAATTTTAAAGAAATCAACCTATTAAGGAAACTAAATTCTATCAAATATCTAATTAATAGAAAGATTCCCAAAAGATAAAATCCTAACAAATCCCTAATTAAAAGAAAAGCTCCCAAAATAAAAAATCCTAACAAATCTCTAATTTATAGAAAATTTCCAAAAAGATATATTTGAGATCAACACAAATTTGACTACTAAAAATATATAAATGTGTCAAAACAGATGGCACAAAAAAAGAAACTTCTTAAATAAAATTATGACTAAAATTAAAATATCTTAAAATGTTGCCTGCATCATTATGTATAGGCGGAACATGTCTATATAAATAAATCTGTATCAGGCCCTTTCATTTAGGTCCACATTCGTTGCTTTACTGTCTGCACGTGTACACAATGTCTCTGTGTACGCTAGGTAGTTCTTCAACTGTTGAAGAGATTGTAGATGTAGATTGTTTCTTGGGTTGCTTTGTATTCAGGGGTAATATATTTCGGTGGTTCTTTAACACTAATGCTAGGTAATATATTTTGGTGGTTCTTGCTGGTTGCTCCATTTCTTGAATGTACATCTTACAGAGTTGTGATTTTTTGTCTGCAAATTAGGGATAATTGGGAAGATGGAAACCCTGCTTCATGGGGAGCAAGTCCGCAGTATCAGGTCAGAATTCTAGCACAATTAAGTGCCGCTATCCATCTAAGTGGATTCTTATTTTTTTATATGCTGTGAATGTGTTGTCATTTCTCAGGCAGGAAGTCCTGCAAGGGCATATGAGGCACCTACTCCTGGTTCAGGTTGGGCTAATACTCCCAGCGGCAATTACAGTGAGGCTGGAACGCCGAGGGATGGCAGTCAAGCCTATGGTAATCAAATGACGGGTTTTCTTTTCCAAGTTACTGAAAAGAGGTCTTCCTCTAAACTGTTTTAACTCTTTATTTTATTCCTTCCTGTGCAGCAAATGCCCCAAGCCCTTACCTGCCATCTACTCCTGGTGGGCAGCCGATGACACCAAGTTCAGCTTCATATCTTCCTGGCACTCCTGGAGGCCAACCAATGACACCAGGAAGTGGTGGTTTGGATGTAATGTCTCCTGTAGTAGGTCTGTTTGTCGATGAACGTTTATGTTATATACTTTTATTTAATTATGAATTTCTTATTAAGATCTGATTAGATATCTTGTTTGAAGAAATATGGTATTTACTTTGGAATTGTGCAATGTTAGTCTTTAGTCACTAATAAACTGGGGATTACTATAACTACCACTTTTGCTGCTGCTATTAAAGTAATTTGAATGCCACACAAAACTACAATTTTTCACTCTGATCGATGACTTGGAAATCACGGATGATCAAGTTGCAGTCCATTCTATCAATGGGCAGGTCTTCTTAGCATCAGTGATACTGATCATTTCTGTGCCTTCTCGTGTTTCTCGAGTTGAATATTTTTATCTGGTGTCCACTTCCAAATTTCGACAAATACGAGCTATCATTCACTCTTTGACAGGTGGTGACAATGAAGGCCCTTGTATATTTCCAGACATACTTGTCAATGTACGCAGGTCTGGGGTAGACCGCGGTATTGGAGTTGTTCGAGAGGTGCTCCCGGTATGCTTTTTTTCTCTCTTCTTTTATTTTTGGGAGGCAAAAATGCCATTATTATTAGATATTTATCCTTACTGTAGTGTAGAAGTTTGTCTCACACCTTAATCTCTGTTTGGCCTAGCTTTTTTTGAAAGTTTTTTTGTTTAAAAGTGTCTTAAAAAGCCTTCTTGTTTGGCCTCGCACGAAATCTCCGAGCTTGAAATTTTTTAAAATAACTGTTGGAAAGCTTCTGTTTT
>JAULJZ010000021.1:4535886-4550392 GCA_032270985.1 Heliamphora pulchella | reverse complement strand
GATCTGGTAGTGAGGGGGGAGAGCGCAGTGGGTCTGGTGGTGGTGAGGCTATCAGAGGGAGAGAGAGAGAAAGAGTGAGATATGGGTTGTGAGGCTATCAGTGGAGAGAGAGGCAGTGATAAATAGGAGTAATTTGGAAAATTACATTCCGATTAGGACTTTTCTTAAATGAGAATTTGTAATGGGACTTAAATATAAATAATATATAAAAATAGGACTTAGATGAAAAGAACCTAAAAAATTAATGATACTAAACTTACTAAAACATATTAGGCGAAATTAATCCTTGCATCGTTAGCCATTATAGGATTACTAATTCCTTATTTATCAGACTGTTAGTTCAAGTTTTGCAATATAAATGTGGAACTCACAATATCAAGAAAATAATTTTTTTTGGAGTGGGCCAGTCTCGTCTATTAGTCCAATCTCAGTTCTTTTAAACTCTCAAAACAAACAGCGTTTATCTGTGTTTTTCTTAACAGACTATGGCCATGTTTGGAATAATTGCTTATTTACTTATTTGATGTTGTATATTTTTGTATTTAGTGAATTTTTTTTCATCATTTAGTCAAATTATTATATTTTTAGACTTTTTTCATTGAGACGAGTTGGAAAAGTAAAAAAAATTGATCAAAATATAAAAAAAGTTCAGAAAAAATAAAAATAAGCTCAAATAAATCAATAAGCCAAAGTTTATGTTGCTTATTTTCGTTTTTAGTGAACGCTTTTTATCTTTTGATCAAAATTTTTTACTTTTTGAGTTCATCTCATTGAAACGATTCGAAAAAGTAAAAAAATTAGTTAAAAGATAAAAAAAATTTCAAAGAAGACAAAAATAAACAAAATTTGTGCCATTTAGCCCAAACAGGGCCTATATATTTACAAAAAATAAGTAAACCCGAGAATGAGATAAAAAAAGCTTAAATAAGTGTAAATTTTTTTTTTCAAAAACATATATTTTAGAATATGAATACAGATAAAGCAATTTGCTAATAAGCCACTTCGTTCGGATGAAATTGCTTATTTGTTTATTTGTCTACCTAAATTAGCTCATTTGCTTATTTGCTTATTTGGCTACCTAAACGAGTTTATTTAACTTATAAGTCAGCTTATTTACTTATTTGACCACCCAAACGAGCTTATTTTCTTATTTGTTTATTTCTTTATTTGCTTATTTTCTTATTTAGCTATCAAAACGAGCTTATTTATTTATTTATTTTTGACTTATTTAGTTACCCAAACGACGTGATTTATTTTTGAGCTTATAAGCTAATAAGTAAATAAGTAATTTTGCCCAAAACATGGCCAATATAGCATATATTTAAAACTAATGTCAATAATTTTTTTAATATTGTAATAAAATTATAATGGAGCATTCACTTTAAAAAATATTTCTTAGTATTTTGCTGAAACCAATTCATATGATAGCTAGGAGGTGTTTGGCAACGCTACGGGTAACAGCTTTTAATTTTTTACTACTAATTTTAGTTATAAGTTATAATTTTTTTTAAACACAGACAACTTTAATTACAACTTATAACTTCTTTTTTCTTCTATTTTAACTACATATTATAAATTTTACAAAATACTTACAACTTTTATTATAAGTTACAATCTACTCGCTATTAGTTATAGTAAAACCAAACACCATATGTTCAAAATTTAAATAAAGTGAATATTAAATCAATTTAGCTCACCAAATAATTTTTATTTTGCAAACTATATATGTAATTTTTATATAAATGATTTGGCCAAACTTAATCAATAAAAAAATTCACACAAAAAACATCATGCATCCATATAATTTAAAAATCTTAAACTGTTAGCCTTAAAAATTATTTCACAAAAATTATACTGCATGTTGGAAAAAAGAAACTATCTACTATTTTATTAATTATATGAAAATACTATTAAAAAGAAATATTTATAATTAAATAAAAGAAAATTGGAGAATATGGTGTCAAATAAAATATGTAAATATAAGAAAATGTTTATTAATTGTGCTACATACATTTTATTAGTATGTTGATACAATAGTATTATTTAAAATATTGTTTGATCAAAATATAGATTGTACTTTAATTTTTAATAATATTATTCAATATTTGACTAACTTTCTATATATAATATCAAGTAAATCTGACAAATTAAGAAATTAAATGATGCTACCATATTAATCATATTATTAATGATTTATAAAAGGACTTATGATTTGCTCACATATGTAAAGTTATATTTTTTAAATTAAGAATTAAAAAAAATTTGGATTAAGACTTTTAAGTTCAAAAAAAACTAATAACGTTTTGTAATAATATATAATATAAATTTTATTTATTTTATTTGATTTATTTTTATTTCTAATTTATTTTTATTATCATTTAGTCAAAGTATTATAATTTTTAGCTACTCTCTTTGAGGTGAGTTAAAAAGTAAAATTTTTAATTAAAATAAAAAGCCTTTTAAAAAATAAGTTAATAAATTTAATTTTATGTTATTTATTTTTTCCATCAATACGATTTAAAAAAATAAAAAAATCTTAGTATAAACAAAGTTCGACAAAAGTAAGCTAAAGTTACAAAATTTAGGACCGGATTGGTAATTAGCTTAAAAATTATTATTTTTGTTTGTTTTTTTTGCATTTTTAGTCAAAAAAATTAAATTTGATTCAAAATAAGTTATTTGGTAATTTAGTATTTAAGCTAGCTTTTTTATATTTAGTTGATTAGATAAAAAATTAATTTTTTATTTTTTGTTTAAATTAGATAATTTTACCCTTCTATATATTCGATATTAACAATTATATATAATTGATAGTGGTAATAAATAAGTTATAAATAATAGATATTATTGTATTTTAAAAGTAGTTGGAGTTTGAATAAAATATTTTAAGAATTAGTGTTTTGATTTGGCTTTTTAAATTTTTTATTTTTTTACTTTTTTTTCCAAATAAACTATATTATTTTTTTATATTTTTAGTCAAAAGGCAAAAAAAAACTAAAGTTGCCAAACGGACCCTTTAGTCAGGCCCAAGTCACCCAATCCGTGCGCGAGTACAGAGAGCGTCTCCAGCTTCTAGAAGTAGTATATATATATAGATATATGTATATTCGTGTATATTTAGGCATTTAGTTAATTTATATTTTTATTTTAATAAAATTAAAAGATTGGCTTTGGCTTTGGAAATGTCTCCTCATTTCTTTTCGTTCTCAGGCGATTTCATGCTTTTTTGCTCATCTTTGACTCTGTACTTGCGCGGACGCGACCACCAACTTAAATCCGATTCTTTTTTACCTCTCCTCTCAACGGTTCGAGATTTCCTCTCTCTCTTCGCCGTCATCGTCGCCTTGTCGCCGGAGCCGCCGGTGGTCTTCCGGCGTTATCCCTGCCTGAGAACTGCTCTCCATTGGCCGGAAAACTGCTTTTTTCTCACATACTCCGTGGCCACTTTCTCTTAGTCCTCGCCAGTCCACGGCTGCCTCCAAGACGGTTGACTTTGGTTTTGAGGGGAGACGCTAGGGTTTCGGCCGGGACGGTATTGGTTGGAGTTCGGATTGGAGGCGCAGATCTGTGAATTTTCAGGCTTGGAGGCCGGGGAACCTGTGTGTTTGACGAGAGAAAGAGAGAGTTTGGTGAGGAGATGTGAAGGTTGATGGTATTGTACTCCGAAGAGAGTGTGGTCGTCGTCGTTGTTGATGATGACCGGAACTCCTGAGACTAATCGCAGCGGGTGGTGGCGTTCCGGTAAATCTCTCACATGGAATGGCAGATCTTTTTAGCTACGGTAATGCCGACCGTGACATCGAGCAGGTTCGTTGTGTGTGTGTGTGTGTATATATATATATATATATGTTTGTGCTTAAGTGTATTGTACTTGTCGATGGCAAAAATGGATAAATTTGAGAGCTTTTTGTTGGATTTTAGTTGTTCTGCTTCAATTTCATCTTTATCCAGATTTTGATTGACTGATCTTGGGTGAAAAACAAGTTAAACACACTAGATTTTTTAATTTTGGATTTTGCAACATTTGGTGAGGAAGTAGGGAACTGGCTGCGTTTTTCTGCCTGACTTGTTGTGCACAGTTTTACTAGTTATCAATATTGAGAAGAATCCTATCGTTTTCATTCAATTCGTTTAATATTTATTGCAGGTTTTGCTTTTTCGTGTGAAACCGGCATAAATAATGGTTCATTTGATTTATATTCTGCAAACAAATTTAGTATTCAGATTTGAAATGCGAACAAGACAATAGAGGAGTGCATTTTTTTGCTGAAAGATTATTCAAATATGCGGACTGTTAAATGAATGATAGTTATTGTGCTCTGACTTTGGATCTAAGGGCACGCTTACTTTAGTTCCATCTTTGCATAGCCAGATTGCGTCTCTACTTCAATGTCATTATCTGTGTTTGTTTGTTCTATAAGACATGGTCTTGAAGCAAATGTCAGATTTGCATTACAAAATTAGGGTGGGGTCAGACATATTAATCATATAATTAAGAGTTAAAAATGTGGACACTTCCACAGTTGTATTCGTGATTATTGCAGCTGTTCAAGACTCGTTACTAAATGGCTGTTTTCATAGTCCTTTTTTTTGTCACGGCAATCAAAATCTTACAATTCACAATTTTATTTTATTAGCTCTAAGAATCACGATTCATGCATAAATGTAAACCATCGTTTCTCTTTTGCAGGCATTAGTTGCTCTGAAGAAGGGTACTCAACTGCTTAAATATGGTCGTAAGGGAAAACCTAAATTTTGCCCATTTAGGCTTTCTAATGTAAGTTTGATGCTTATTTCTTTTTTATGTCTTATTGTGGGGCATCCACATATTCTACGAACAAAAAGGCGTTGAGCTTAAAACTTTCAGAGAGACATGATTGTGACTGTTAGGCGTCCATTCTGTAATTCATTAATTTGGTAGTAACTGGGATGAAGCTTGATGTTCTATATATGATGTTTGAATTAGGAAGTGTAATATGCTGGTGTGTTGTTTCTGATTAGTACATTGTATTAGGGTTTACTAATTATGTGTTATAGTACTGTAACTTACATATGTTTTGGCTTTTACTCAATTCCTTTTGTGGAAATTGTTAAGATGAATGGTAAGCTATGTTGCTTGGATGCAAAACAGGACATGTTTAACATTACTGCCTTGGCTGGTATAAAATGAGAGACAGTGAACTATATTGCACAATGTCATACACATGATGGGTAAAAAATTTAGGTCTGAGAAGACACAACAATATGCTGCCAAGACGGCTCAAAAAGTTAAAAATATCATGTGAGCATCTCAAGTGTAGAAGATAAATTTAAGAACTATGCAAAAATAAGAACTGGTAAGACTAGGATAAGCAGACTTACGGTTAAAATGCATCATCTAAGCCATATAACATAGTCATGAAGGTCAAAGAGAGACAGAATCTTATTAGGTAAACATGAACACATGTATCTGATAGCTCCATTCCTCTTAGGAACTTAAATATTGGTCAGAATATAATTCAAACTTCGTGGCTGGTTTATGCATGTGATGGTGTTATAATGTGGTTGACAATATAAGCGGTTGCAATCTATTGAATGATATTTTTTAAGTGATCTCATAATACTTGGGTTTCATTCTTATCATAAGAGGTTAATTCAAATAAAGCCTAAAACGAGCTTTTCCCTTTTCCTTCTATTATTGTATATTACCCTTATCAAACAAAGAAACTTGATATCTGATTAGTGCTCACTTTTTAAGAGAAAACTGTAGTGTTTTTGTGGTAGTTTTATTATTGAAGAACTCAGGTTGGTTTTCTTTGTCAAAGATTTGACACCATTTGATGATCTTTTGCGCCATGCATTTATTTTTTTCTCTGGTTATTGTGTCTATGTTTCTCTATTTTAGTTGCAGTTTAGCTATGAATAGTAGGAAGCAGACCAATAATACAGTAGTTCTTGTTAAACATTGTCTTAGAGGCCAATATCAAGTTTAACACTTGTTAAAATTTATATTTCTACGTATCTTCAATTCAGTAATAACCATAAAAAACCTTGAAATATAGCAAACTTGGTTTGAAAAAAGTGTTTCAGTTAGTACTTGGAGTTTGCTGGGGTTAAAAAATTTCCAGGTTCCTTAACTGATTCTTGTTAGACCAATACTTGTAGGATGGACCACCGCAGTCATGACCATTACTGCATCTAAGATCATATATAAGGCTATGTCTGGTAGTAAACCCTGATACATACCTCTGTTCTAATAAATTTCCTGCAACTCCAATCTTGTTCTCTGCACAACATGATATACACATTTATAATCAATTTCTTTGTACGTTGACCACCTCAGACTTGCAACCTACAAAAAAAGGTAGTGCTACTTTTTGAATGAAATGCCAAATTTGAAATTTGCTGGGAGTGTCCGCAGTCATGACAGTCATTTTGTGACTCAAACTTGGCCCTTTTCTCGACCAAAAGGCTTAGCTTGTTTCTGGCTGGCTCCTGGCTCCACAAGTTGACTCGGCTGTCTTGTGGTACTTTTATGGTCAGGCTAGATTGATTGGCTTGATGGTCCACTACCATTCTGCTGTATAATTTGAATATTTTTAACATGTCCAACAAATGATCTAAGAGTATGAAAAAAACGTGTTTGGCCTCCTTCTCAGTGATCATCTTGGTTTAAATGTTTTTTAGTATATATATAGTTTCTTGTGCTAATGGATGTTGTAATGACACAGTCATTGTGGAGTGCACAATGCGTTCTTGTCCGGGGGTGATTCTAAATGCACACTTTTTTTCTTTGAACACCTACTTGCACAAGTGTTAATGCATGGTATACAAGTTTCTCAATACATAAGATGGGTGTCCAAAGAAAAGTTGTGTGCAATTAGAATGACCTGTTGTTCACTGATACATTTTCAGATTTGACACACTTCAAGTTTATTGTGGTACTGATATGATAAATAAGGGTCATCCTTGTATGTTTTAAGGTGTCTGTTCATGTTTTTCTTAAGAATAACACTGTTACGTCTGGGATTTTCCACTGTTCTGGCTTACACTCGTAATAGTGAGATAGCTAAACGCACACCATTAAACTTTCTTCATTTATTTTGTGCACTAGCAACTCATCTTTTATCCACGATTCACAGGATGAATCATCTTTGATTTGGATTTCTGCTAGTGGTGAGAGGAGTTTGAAGTTAGCTGCAGTTTCGAGAATCATTCCTGGACAAAGAACTGTGAGATTTGTCTGCTTCTATCTCTCTATTATTACTCTTCTTCATCAAATAATTAGAGCATAAATGATTCTAGAACTAACATTTTCCAAACCTTTAACTTTAGTCTAACGATATTTTTTTGGGCACTACCAGGCTGTTTTCCAACGCTATCTGCGCCCTGAAAAGGACTACTTGTCCTTTTCTCTTATATACAACAACGGAAAAAGATCTCTTGATCTGGTTGGTGTTGAATATATAGCTTTTGTTCTTAATATCGTGATCAGCGCCTTTCAATAATTTGTTTTCTGCTTGAGTTGTAAGCGTGGTATGTTGCTCATTTAGATCTGCAAGGACAAAGTTGAGGCGGAGGTGTGGATTGCGGGCCTCAAAGCATTAATATCCTCTGGTCAAGGTGGGCGATCCAAAATTGATGGATGGGGTGATGGAGGCCTCTATTTTGAAGTAAACCTACTTCCTGAATTTGTTTTTATATCAATTTTCATATTGGGGCATATCTTGGTTATGCTGTATAGCCTGTAAATGAACAAGCATCTTTATCTTTATCTGCAGCTGCGACAGCTTAGTCAGGAAACCTATCTACGCTTGGAATTTATACATGTCCTTGGTTATTCTGCTCTAGCCTTTTTGTCCATAGCATTGTGTAGACCAATTTACATGGCTTGTTGAAAAAAGTACAACTATCTTAAGGGATCTACTTAGTTCATTTTGACTTCTTGTGAAGTTTTCATGTTGGAAAGTGAAAACTTAATGCCTCCTTACTAACACGTGATCTATTCCAGCTAAATAAGTTACTGCATTGCATGTTTTTTTCCCTTGGAATTCTTAGGCTGCGTTCATATGTTTTAAGTGAAACAAAATTTGAATTTTTTTGGGAACAGATTTTGCACTAAAATCCCACAAAAATGTTAAGCTCATCTTTTTTGAAACTTTTATTTCAGTTTTTCAAAATGTTCAAAAAGTAGTGATTATTTTTAAGTTGATGTAATTAATTGGTCAAGGTCACATTATTTGTGTTGAAGGCTCGCCACCTGGAGAATTAAATTAAATAATGGTTTAAGTCAACCCCTCAAAAAACTCCCTGAAAAAAATGAACGGAACATTCCCTTAGCTTTTCCAAACTGGCTATTATCTTGTGTAGTCCTCTACGATTTCCATTCAATCTTGTGTTTTTTCTGTGTTTAAATTAACTTTTGGGTTCAAAGTACTTTTCTCTGATTTTCATATTTAATCAACATAATCTCTCATTTTAGAAAATATAAGCTTTTCAAATCATGGATGTTAATCTGATAGGTGACATTAGTGACAATTCCATTTGATCTATGGGCAGTCTTACTGCTACTCAGTTCTGTATTTATAGGCAAATCTGCACAATATAATACCGATGCAATTGCAACTGAAAATTTAAGGTCCTGGCTTTGGATTATTGTTGGGTAATTGTTGTTCATATATATTTATATATATTTTTGGTGTAGATCAATTGTTGGAAATTCATATGCTGAAATTTGTTAAAGTTGCATGACGTAATTATCCTGATCGTTTTTTCTCCTGCTATGCTGGCAGCAGCCATATCATGTCTGATGCTAAGGATTTGGTCAATTGATTTCAGGATAATAAAGACTTGACATCAAACAGTCCGAGTGACAGTTCTGTTAGTGCTACGCGAGATATTAGCTCCCCAGAAGTTTCTATTAGTTCCAATACAAACACTTCTCCCAAGAGTTATCGGCCTCATAATCCTACCCATTCTGAAAGGTCACATGTAGTTTTGGACCAAGCAAGTATGCAAGTGAAAGGATCTGGTTCAGATGCTTTTCGAGTTAGTGTATCGAGTGCCCCAAGCACTTCAAGTCATGGTTCTGCTCCAGATGATTGTGATGCTTTAGGGGATGTGTACATATGGGGTGAGGTTATATGTGATAATGTTGTCAAGGTTGGGGCTGATAAAAGTGCCAATTCGTTGAGTACAAGAGTTGATGTACTTCTTCCGAGGCCGTTAGAGTCCAATGTAGTTTTGGATGTGCGTCATATAGCCTGTGGGGTTAGGCATGCTGCCCTCGTCAGCAGGCAAGGTGAAGTTTTTACCTGGGGTGAAGAATCTGGAGGACGGCTTGGTCATGGTGTTGTTAAAGATGTTACACAACCTCATTTTGTTGAATCCTTAGCATTTTGTAGTGTTGATTTTGTTGCATGTGGAGAGTTTCACACTTGTGCTGTTACGGTTGCTGGTGAACTTTATACATGGGGAGATGGCACACATAATGCTGGGATTCTTGGTCACGGTACTGATTTGAGTCACTGGATACCGAAAAGAATTTCTGGTCCTCTTGAGGGACTTCAAGTTGCTATGGTAACTTGTGGTCCATGGCACACTGCCTTGGTAACATCAACAGGTCAGCTCTTCACGTTTGGTGACGGAACTTTTGGTGTCTTGGGCCATGGAGACAGGGAAAATTTTTCATATCCAAGAGAGGTGGAATCTCTGTCAGGGTTGAGGACAATTGCTGTGGCATGTGGAGTGTGGCATACCGCTGCCATTGTGGATGTTACCCCGTCTAGTGCTAGCGCTCCTTCTGGTAAATTGTTTACATGGGGTGATGGAGATAAAAATCGCCTTGGCCATGGAGACAAGGAACCTCGGCTTAAACCTTCGTGTGTGCCAACACTCATTGAATACAATTTCCACAAAATTGCCTGTGGGCATAGTTTAACTGTTGGGTTGACCACTTCAGGACATGTTTTTACGATGGGAAGCACTGTTTATGGTCAGCTAGGCAATACCCAATCTGATGGAAAAGTACCTTGCTTGGTGGAAGATAAACTTCTTGCGGAATCTGTTGAAGAGATTGCCTGTGGTGCATATCATGTGGCAGCATTAACAAACAGGAATGAGGTCTATACATGGGGAAAGGGAGCTAATGGTAGGCTGGGCCATGGAGATGTAGAAGATCGGAAAACGCCAACGTTGGTTGAAGCTTTGAAGGATAGACACGTTAAATTTATTGCTTGTGGTTCAAACTACACCGCTGCTATATGTCTTCACAGATGGGTTTCTGGTGCTGAGCAGTCTCAGTGCTCCACTTGTAGACAGGCTTTTGGGTTTACTCGGAAGAGGCACAATTGCTACAATTGTGGTCTTGTGCACTGCCATTCTTGTAGTTCGAGAAAAGCACTAAGAGCAGCCCTGGCTCCTAATCCCGGGAGACCATATCGTGTATGTGATTCCTGTTATGCCAAGCTGAGCAAGGTGGCAGAAGCTGCTGCCAATAACAGAAGGAATGTCATACCACGTCTTTCAGGTGAAAACAAGGATAGGTTAGACAAGGCTGAGATAAGATTGACCAAGACGGCGATGCCCTCTAACCTTGATTTAATTAAGCAATTAGATAACAAAGCAGCCAAGCAAGGAAAGAAAGCTGATACAATCTCGTTAGGTCGCCCCTCTCAAGCACCTTCTTTATTACAGCTGAAAGACGTGGTTATGCCTACTGCTGTTGATCTGCGTCGAACAGTTCCCATACCAGTTCTTACGCCATCTGGTGTTAGTTCAAGGCCTGTATCACCATTCTCTAGGAAACCTAGCCCTCCACGTTCTGCAACACCTGTTCCTACAACAACTGGACTTTCCTTCTCCAAAAGTATTGTTGATAGTTTGAAGAAAACAAACGAACTTTTGAATCAAGAAGTTTACAAATTACGTGCACAGGTAATGTTCTACTTTTTTTAAAGAAAATTAGATCATTTCAAATTTGGCTTCTTATTTTAATCATAATCGATATGACACAGGTTGAGAGCCTCCAGCATCGGTGTGAACTTCAAGAATTGGAGCTTCAAAAATCAACAAAGAAAGCTCAGGAAGCTATGATGGTAGCTGCAGAAGAATCTGCTAAATCTAAAGCTGCGAAGGAAGTGATTAAATCACTTACAGCACAGGTTAGTTTTCCTGTAAACTATTTTTTTAAGGGAATTTGTGGAGACCTATTAATCATGTAGCTGTATGTTGAAGTTACAGAGAAGGCAGATATGTGACTGTCGTACAATAAGGGGGGATTGTATGGGAATCACATATTAGGTTTATTCGCCCCCCACTCCTCGTCCGTCCGATTGCCAATATAATTTTTGGTCTGGCTACTTCTTTTATGATGCAATGGTTATCATATCATTATCTTGTCCCTCAAAATAACAAAGTGTTTGCAATTAGAGAACTTTGTACTAGTTTCAATGTCCTTAGTTTTTCAATGCCCAATATTCTAATTATTAAATTGTTACAAGTTATGGATTCTTTCTAATTGATTCCAAGTTTGTGCTGCTAATTACCCCTTAATTTCTCTTGCAAATATTGCTTTCTGTTTCTCGTTCTACTAGAGCGTGAATGTTTGATCTTTAGTTCTTTATCTGCTATTCCAGCTCAAAGATATGGCTGAGAGGCTGCCACCTGAGGTATATGATTCTGATAGCATAAGGGCAATTCACCTACCGAATGGCTTGGAGCCAAATGGCATTCACTACCCTGATGCAAATGGAATATATCATTCTGATTCAATCGACAGCTCTCCCTTGGCCTCCTCCTTGGGAACTGACCCTGCTACCATAAATGGAATGCAGAAGCTCGGTGAATTGCCTAGGTACAAACCTGGAGGCAAGGAAACAAACCCATACCATCAAAGCCAGGGCATTTTGCCCAGTAGTGGGAGGGATGACCATCCAGATTTCAGACTTCCAAATGGTAGTGGAGGGGTTAGTCTGTTGGAGGCTCCTGGTCGCATGGAGTCTGGACCCATCCAAGATGGGGACGACACAAGCTCTAGGAATTCGGCATTGGCTGGTAATGCTCAGCAAGTTGAGGCTGAATGGATTGAACAGTATGAGCCAGGTGTGTACATAACACTCGTGGCCCTCCGGGATGGAACCAGAGATCTTAAACGAGTTCGTTTCAGGTAAATGTATTGGTTTTTAATTAAATTCATTTTGTATAGAATTGTGGCTATTTATTGTGCATATAGCAGCTATCATCTGATCTGATATCAGAGCCTACTTTTAGTATTTCCCGATGACATTTAGACGATTGTACTTCCACGATATCAGAAGCTACTTTTAAAACGTCCTGATGATATTTAGATGATTTGGTACTTCCACCACACTAAGCCTGTGTTTGGATTAGCTTTTTTTTAGTGGATTTTATGCTTTTTGGCTTTTTTTTTGTAAAAAAGTAGATGTCAAATCATGTAGAAAAAGTAGGAAAAAAGTGAGAAAAAACTTAATAAGCCAAACCAGTTGGATTTTTTTTGGCTTTTAAGCCAAAAAGCCACAAAAATAAGCTAGCCCAAACACAGGCTAATATATTCATGCTGTTTGACATAAGTTTCCATGGCATATGTTTTAAAACCCCAATCTTATTTTACTTATTCTTTTTTGTCAGTCTAAGGCTCTTTGAAAATTATACAAGAATAATGATCCACGACAAAAATTCAAGGAAAAGAAATGAAAAGGAACTGAGGGAATTAACTTCCATTACCTGTTTAGTTTGTAAGAAAGTTGATAAAAAATTTAATTTTAAATTTTCCCATGATGCACAATCTTATAGTTTTTGCAAAAATCTGTTGTGGAAAAACGTTTCTCTAAGAAAACTGCAGTGGGGCCCGCATTTTTCTACGACAGCTGAACACAGAAAAAAAAAACTAAAACATTTATTTTTCTCTCATTTCCTCTCTCGGGCAATCTCAGAATTCGTCCTATATGTGGATCTGCCTTATGTACATGCTGCTGAATAGCCTTCTCCTTGGTTCCAAGTTTTTATGTGAAAACATTTGATTTTATACCCTGCTGTTGCATTCTGATATTTATAATTGCATATGCAGCCGGAGAAGGTTTGGCGAGCACCAAGCGGAGACATGGTGGTCAGAGAACCGAGAAAAAGTTTACGAACGGTATAATGTTCGTGGGTCCGACAAGTCATCAGTCTCTGGCCAGGATGCCTATCGATCAGAGGGAGGTGGTGTCTCACCGTCCTCCCAAATTTAGCAACATTATTGGAGGAGGTTTTCTAGCGAAAGTTTTTGCAGCCGGAAATTGTGAAGGAAACGTTTCTTAGGTTAAGCAGAAGAACCCTATTTTGGAAGCAAATGACCTCGTTTCCCCGTGTTTTTTTCAATATCCTTTCTCATCCCATCTCATAATTTATATTATCGTTTCATTTAATTTTTCAGGTATTTGCCTGTTCTTCCCTTCTTTGTTGGGGTAGGTTGGGTATCTGCCCTTCACCTATCTGTTGTATTGTAGTGTACATAAAATCACCAATTATCATTAATCTTGGTAGAAAAGTTTTCCCATCTTTCTCCAAAGCTGTTACTTTAGGCTCTGTATTGGATGTGTTTGTATGGCCTTCATATTAAGCTCAGAAACTTGCAAAAAAAAAAGATATATACAAAAAAAAAAAGGATATATACAAAGTCAAATACAATTTATATGCACAGTCAAGATTTGCTGCAAATTTGAAAGATGAAAGGGATGATCCTGTTTGGAGCAATTATTTGGTGGTCTAAGGGATGTTGCTCACGCTTGTTCCTTGAGACTACGCGATCACGCACGGTTTGCCCTTAAATATAGGAACTCACATGGTCATGTGAATTATAAGGAGTTTGTGGATCGCGAGGCCATGTTTGTAGGGTAAGGATTGAATAGGCGAGGCCATGTTTGTAGGGTAAGGATTGAATAGGGGTGTTCGGAATGTTATTGTTAGTAGTTTTTAATTTTTTATTATTAATTTTAGTTATAAGTTATAAATTTTTTTAAATATTCATAATTTTTGTTATAATTTATAATTATTATTTTTATTTTAGTTATAAATTATAATATTTATTAAATAATTATAATTTTTATTATAAAATGCAATTTACATGCTACTAGCAGCAGGATAGTATTCTTAAACACCAATAATGTTCTCGATTTGGTTACCAGTCACTTTTCATGATGCATTTGGTTAGCGTTTGGGAGCGATTTGAGTCTTGTACGCGGGTTTGTACATTGGGTTACGTTTGAAATAATGATTTATTTATTTATTTTATTTTAGTTATTTTTGTTTTTAATAATTTTTTTATTATTTAGTTAAACTATTATACTTTTTTAAGTTTTTCACCCAGACAAGCCAAAAAAGTATAAAATTTTTATCAAAATAAAAGAAAAATCAGAAAAGATAAAAATAAATTAATAAATTAGATTTTATTTTATTTATTTTCGTCTTTAGTAATTTTTTTATCATTTAGTCGAATTATTATATTTTGAACTCCTCTCACCGAGAC
>JAULJZ010000021.1:4504833-4535786 GCA_032270985.1 Heliamphora pulchella | reverse complement strand
CATTATGCACAAAGGAACTAGAAGCCAAACCTTCCTCCTACTTATTGGCATTATGCCACCCTTCCAACCCGACAAGACATTAGAAAGATGCTTCCCAAAAACCCAATCAACACCCAAAAGCAATAAAGCAAAACCCTAGAGCTCCCCTGCAAAGTCGCAATGAATCAAGAGATGAAAGACCAACTCACCCTCCTTTTTACACATGCAAAACGTAATCTCTTCTCATCAGATTATCAATAGTAAGGATCTTATCGTGCGCCGCATACCAAACAAAGAAGGCCACCTTTGAGGTAGCTCCCACCTTAAATACTCCTCCATGGAAAAGACACCTCTATACTACCCAACAGAAAACTATAGAGAGATTTGAATATAACCCCCTTACTCTAGTCTACTTAAAGAAGACATCCTAAACTTCGTTGATTCCCTTCCATAAACATCTACCATACACACTAATAATGGGGGCGGTAGCCCAATCTCATCTCTCAGCAAAGATCTATACTAGATCTATAACTTGGATTGTATGCCTCTCCTTCAAAAACTATTCCTCTCAATAGCATATCTCCACAGCCACTTCCTAAGAAGAGGCCTATTAAGAACCTGAAGCCTCGTAATACCAAGAACGCCGGCCTTCACAAAGGAACAAACAGTATTCCAGCCCACCAGATGATATTTCAAGGCATCACCCAACCCAACCCCCCAAAGAAAGTCCCTTTGCGGCTGCGGTTGCGGCTGCTCTAACCTCCTAGAAACTGACACCAAAATAGTATAAACAGACATGAAACTAAGTCAGAAGGCTAGAAAGGGTAAGCATGATTAGAGTAAGGACACCCTTGGAAAGAAAATGGTGCTTCCACTCGACCAATTTTTTCTAAAACCTTTGCAATACTCCATCCCAAATTGTTCTCGCCTTAAAAGACGCCCATAGTGGAAGGCCTAAGTAGGTGTTGAGAACATTCCTAAGTTCACAACCCAAGATACGTTGCCAACCTCCCTACACCCAGCAGTCCACCAATTGGGATCATCCATGACTTGGATAATAAGTTCACTCAGGGCCCCGAACAATCTCGAAACAGAGAAGAACACAACGAAGATACCCCAACTGAATCGGCTCTGCCCTCCCAAACATTGTGTCATCAACATACAAAAGGTGTGAAACAGCTACTAGATTTCTATGCGTCAAACCAATCTCAAACTCCTGTAATAAACCACTTTGCACTACACCCCGGATGAGACAACTAAGAACCTCCATCGCGAAATGAAAAGCAAAAAGGGCAGATGATCCCCTTGCCTCAGCCCCTTGACACCAGAGAGAAGCCAGCCAAAGTCTCATTCACAAAAACAAATAGGAACACCAATAAGATACAAAAACAAATCCAAGCTATCCACCTCTCTCTAAAGCTCATCCGATGTAGGAGATAGAGGAGAAAGTCCCGTATCACATGCCATATACCTTTTTAATATCAAGCTTACAAATAGCCGTGGGAACCCCACCTCTCATTTAGAAATCAACGCAATCATTAGCCACCAATACAACATCCAAATTTTTCCAATCACCCACAAAAGAGTTAAGACGCCTCCGAAATCACAAGGAAAAGTACTCTTTTAAGCCTTAGAAGTCATAACCTTAACCAAAAGCTTATAGAGTGAGCCTAACAAGCTAATGGGCTGAAAATCCCTAATATCATCTGCCTCACCCTTCTTAGGGATGAATGCAACAAAAGAAGTATTGAGACTCCTCTTAAAAGTCCCGAAGCTGAAGAAAGAATGACACATACCCATAAAATCCTCCTTAACCCTAACAGTTTTGGAAAAAGCCATAGTGAAACCATCCGAACATGAGGCATTGTCCCCATTCAGATCCTCTAAGGCCATGTTTGTTTAAGGATTAAAGGGATCGAATAGGATTATATAGAAATAACTTATTTGGTTTGCCAATTTGAGAGAGGAGATAATCATATCCCCTTAACCCTCCTAACTACTATAAGCCCCCCATCTTGAGACTATTAGTATCCCACCACCCATGTGAGTTTAGGGGTTTCGGAACTATTACTATCCCATTTTTTTGCAATTTCATAATAATCCCACTAACACCATGTCCAACTAAATAATGTATTATTTATCTTTAGATTATTCTAATCTCAGCCAAACACCATTTTGTACAAAAAAAATATACTATATTAATAATCCAATCCGTAATAGTTTGAATGCTAATAATACGGTACACTAGTTATCCCATGAAAATAGTGATTCAACCAAACGCGCCCTAAAGCGCTAACAACTTCTTCCTTGGAAAAGGGAAGCTCCAATCACTCGGGATTGTCTGTAGAAATGGAATCGAACTGAAAACCATCAAGACGAGGTCTCCATCCACCCTCCTCTTGAAACGGCCTACGGTAGAACTCTGCCTTACCCACCCTGATGCCTTCCTCCTCCATGGCGAGGACTCCGTCAATACGAACCCTCTCAATCAAATTGGACTGCTTGTGAAAGAAACGTGTGTTTTTATCTCCATCCTTCAACTAAAGAGATTTAGATTTCTGCCTCCAATTGATCTCCTCTAATTTTGCCAACCTATCGAACTCCCTCGTCTATTCTTCCATCCGACACCTTTCCTCTGAAACAATAGCCCAGTCACCTCAGCATCTAACAAACAGATATCCACAAGAGCCTTAGCTTTTTGCTCATCAAGCCTACCAAACTCTTTTAAGTTCGACCTCTTTAACTGGTTATTATTATCATTATTGGAAACCTTCTCACCCAATCCTTCTCCATGACTCTTGGCTATGGGAAATCATATAGAGGAGGTGGTACATTGTGGGAGAAAAGGGGGTAGTAAATGGCAAGCAGAGCAAGAGCTCCCCTTTGATTGTTCTCATTTGATTGTTCTAGGGGACATTTAGGAAGGAAAGGAGGTCTCAAGATGTTGTAGTTAGATCTAGAGAAGAGAAGTGATTATGGTATATGGACAGAAGAGAAAGTGCAACTATTTTATGGTATATGTTGAGTGTAGTCGGCAACAATAATAAATGAAATAAATAGCTTTTCTAAGGTATCTTATAATCTATTTGAGGTGTCAAAGTAGCTTCATTAAGGGATGGAGAAGGCGATTTGTCCAAAAAGGGGCGTAGCGAATGAAGAAGACAGTATGGTTATACAGTTCATGGGTGGTGACCATGGAGATGTGACTTGTTTTGCCGTGTTCACGCACTCATATCTAATTTTTCGATACTTTTTAGCCTAGTCCGTGTATTCTTAGTTTTGAGGTTTCATGAGTTCGATCCCTAGAAACACATCCACACGCAACACTCGTACCCGAGTCCATATAACATAAGCATTGACTATGATTTCCTTTAGGCGTACTCAATAATTCACAGGATGATGAGAATGCTAACAAGAGGTCATGTTGCTTGAGCTCTCATTTGTGAAATCTAGTTGGAAGCGTCCTTGGTGCATAGGAGAGGACTTCATCATCATTAAATTCCTTGAGGAGATATATGGTTGATTGGAGATGACTTCAACAATGAGGGAGTTTACTAATTTCATTGCAAGCAAAGAATTGATGGGTTCATGTTAAGAGGAGGTACATGTAATTTGTGCAACACTAGAAACTCTCCTTCTATGCATAGCTGGATAGATTTCTTATATCTTTGTATTGAGAAGAGCACTTCCCTAGAGTGATGCAGTGTTGATTCTAAGACCTGCATCGGATCACGATCCTGTGTCGCTTGATTGTGATGGTATTTGATGGGTCAACCTCATTTTGATTCCAAAGAATATGCGGCTTAGGGAGGAAGGTTTCATGGATTTGGTGAAAGGATGGCAGCAGGAAAACAAGGTGCGTGCTAATCCAGATCACTGCCTTGCAAAGAAACTAAAGTTGATAAAAGAAATCATTGGAGTTGGGAATCAAGAAGTGTTTGGCGGGATAGAGGTGAAAATAGCTAGGAGATCCAGATTCTAGATGACAAAGACGGTAACGTTGGCTTACAGAAGAGAGGAAAGGGTACAAGACTGAGAGAAAGGCTGAGGTAAGAACATTCTTGATCTCAGAAGAGATTAGTTGGAGAAAGAAAACTAGAAAGATGTATATTAACAAAGAGGAATGTTAAAAGATAAAACTTTACCACTTAATTTAAATGAATGTATCCGTAAAAATTTAAAATAAGTCCCAATTTAGTGTGAAGCCTTATCATGTCACACATTGCCAAGGACATTTAATGTCAAGGTTTTAATCATTTAATTAAATTGAAGAGGCCTAAAAAGATTATTTTATGGCCCTAAATAAGTTGATAATGTTAAAAAACTAAAGTTTGATAACAACAAAAAAAAAAAGTGGACCTTTATTGGCCATTCGGTTTTTTAAAAAAAAAAACTGAATGTGAGATGGTTTTAAAATCCTTTTGAACTCATCCATTGTCCTCTTGCCTACGAAAAGTCTTATCCTACAAATACCTATCACATCTATATAAATATATATATATATATATATATATATATATACGTAACTTTGTTTGTCCCAAAACATGTGGTGTCACAAAAGGACAAATAAAATGGTCAAAAAGGAAGGTCATACAAAATATACATAAGATATATATGCATGTAGAGTTCATACATAAAAAGCTGGCAATGGTAGGAAACCATCCTACGTGACCTTAAAACAAAACGTCAAACCCTCATATCGTGGGTTAATATTTTGATGGGAATTTTAGCATTAAAAAAAGGGCCACGTCAAAGCAGTTTTAAAAACCGCCATCACCAAAACTGCCCAACTTCTACCCATGATTGGCACTCAGTTGCTACTCCTCTGCCTATATAAAGAATAGGCAGTCTATTACGGAGAGGAGGGCGAAAGCAAAAGAAAGAGAAACGGAGAGCCATTTCAGTGAACGAGAAAAAATTAGTGTAGTGGGACAGTCAGCAAACAAAGGAGAAGAACTAAAAAAGGCAGAAAAAGAAAAAGCAAGAGGCAGTCTTCGGAAGAGCAAGCAGGATCAAAAAATAAAAGAAGAGAGAAAAAGCACCGGTTGAAGGACAAAAGAAAGCAAGGCACCCGAAGCGAAGAAAAGATAAAAAAGGCCATTTGGGAGAACAGAAAACAAAAGAAGAGAGGAGAGAAAAGTACAACACCTCTCTCTCTCTCTCTCTCTCTCTCTCTCTCTCTCAATAAATTTTGTTTTATTTTTGTCAAAATATATCATATAATTCTCTGTATCTGTTCAGCCAGTCTAAAGAAAATTATATTTTAGTATGTTTTCTGCTGCTAACATTTTTAAAAAATGATTTGTGTGTACTTCCTTTGGAACGAACCCATTCATTTTTTTGAATAAATAAAGAGATAAAATAAATAGTTTTAAGCCCACTTAAAATCTACTCAACCTATGCGCTTTCCAAAAAAATGGCTTTTAGCCTACTTAAAATCCAAACAGCCTACACGCTCTCCAAAAAAACCCACTTAAATTTCGGACAGCCAATCGAATACTCCAATAATGGCTTTAGCCCACTTAAAATTCGGATAGTCCATTCGGGTCCTCCATCAATGGCTTTTTAGCCCACCTAAAATATGGGCAGACTATGGCTCTCCAAAAACTGGATTTTAGCATAATTAAAATATGGACAGTTTTCGCTCTCCAAAAGTGGCTTTTTAGCCAACTTAAAATATGGACAGCCTTTAGCTCTCTAAAAATTGGCTTTTTAGCCCAATAAAAATAAATAAACAGTTTTGTACTATCTAAATACGCCTCAATGGCCCATAAAATTTATGGACAACTTTGTACTCTCCAAAATGATGATAAAATATAAAAATAAATTTTGACATGTCTTTTGTCATTTAGCCTTGAAGGTTAAAATTAATTTAAGTTTTGGCTTTTTCAAAGCTATTACAAATATAATTGTCACAGTGATTTAAATTGAGGTAGCCAATTTAATTTGTCAAAATTAAAATTAAAAATTCAAGTTCTTTATAGAAATACGGTTGACTTGATTCCGATCCAATCTTGTGCCCGATTTGGATACATAGGCAACCTATTTAAATAGGAACAGTCACAAATCAAGTGAAACTAAAATTTTCACTTAAAAAAATTAAAAAACATAAATTCACTCAAATTAGTTGACTTAATTCTAATCCTGCATTGTGCCCGATTCAGATATATAGTCAACCTATTTAAATAAATATAATTACAAATTAAATAAAACTACAAATTTTCACTTACTTAAATTTCAAATGTGAATCCACCAAAATCAATGTGGTCACGGTGCTTTTTGATCCCACTCAAGTGCAGTCACAACGTTTTGTGATCCACCCAAATGTAATGCATTCATAAATTAAATGAGTTCTATTCTCAATAAATTCAAAATGGATACTGTCACAAACAAAAATAAAAATAGAATTTAGAATTGGTTTATCAATGGTAAGGAAGTAGGTGACAACCTAGTTGGAATGTGCTCTTCTTATAGTGATGCCATAATTTTTCTAAGTTCTTAAATTATTAAATGAATCTCTAAAGTTCACCAAAAATAAATAAATAAAATTATTTTTTTGAACTATGTTTGACTTGATTCTAATCCAGAGCTAATCTCGATTCGAATACGCAGGCAACCTGCTCAATGGGTGCAACCATAAAACTCGTGAACCCAAATGTTCACCTAAATTAAATTCTAAAATCTAAAATAATGGGTCATCTACCCATTATAAATCAAATTAAATCAAAATCCAAAATCAAATGAGTTTTATGCTAACTAAATCCCAAAATTAAAATTAAAATAATTTATCTTAACCATGTGAACAACATTTGGCTTGATCCCAAATCATAAGTATGTAGGCAGCCTAGGTAATTACCTAGGTCCAGCCCCTAAAACAAATCTAAATCACTCCTTCTGCTTTAATCAAAATAGGGACTTGTAATACACAAAGTTGGAATCAAAGGGTGTCCCCTTCAAATTAGTGAAGTAATTAAGAGATAGATTCTATCTTGAATGGGTCTGAACTACATAATAAAAGTTCACTTGACGTCAGTGAAATTATGTTAAATAATTAAATTTAAATTTTTACCTAACAAGGAACATAACATTAATTTTTCTCACAAGATGATCAATGTTCACCGGGGAACATTGTTGGTGGTATTGTGGAGATATATTCTAGAGTATTTGCATAAACCAAAGTTAGAAGACCAACATTAGATGATATGGACTTTCTAGCAATATCATAGGATAAGGGCTTGTCGAGGAGACATTTCTTAGGAAAAGAGGTGGTAGAGGTGTCAAATAACTGTAATGGGAAGAAAGTCTCAGCCAGCTTTACGTCGACTTTTTCAAAAAGTTCTGAAATATAGTTTGGAGGGATGTGATGGCAGTTTTTCACCACTTTTTCGAGCACAGGAGTTTTGACAGGAGCTTTAAGCATCATTTATAGGCTTAATACCTAAAAAGGGAGGTGTAAAGGATATTAAGGATTCAGACCTAAAAGTTTGATAGATATTGTATACAAATCATTTCTAAAGTTTTGGCTTTGCGGTTGAGAAAAGGTAAATGGAGGAGGGGAATCCTTCAGCAAGTCAAAATACTTAGGTGGTGAATGCTAGGATGAAGAGTAACATTTTGGGTATTCTATCCAAACAGGATATACAGCAAGCTTATCACCATGTTTGTTGGGAGCTTTTATTCCAAGTGACAGAAGATGAGCTTTGGGGGTCAGTGGACGAATTGGTTGAAGGGCTATTTTTCTCTGTTTCCGTGGCGATGTTTTTATTCTTTGTGAATGGAGTCACCAAAGGATTCTTTCTGTGTTCCAGAAGTTTGGGGCTCTCTAACCGGATGATGGCAGAGGCAGTGGGGGGCTGTATTACTTGGACGCTTCTAAATATCTTAAGTACCCAAATGGACACCCAACACTTGGGTGACCATCCACACAACAAACACTTGAGTGATTGAGCATCCACCCAACAAACATATTTAGTAATTCAAGTTTACCATATAATAATGCATAAAACTCCAATATTACGCATAAAAGGCTCTATTGCACCAACAAAATGATACAGAGCAATCAAGGAATGTGAAACTGCATCAGATAAAAACAGAAAGACGAAGATCGACACAGAATATGCTCTTATAGAACTGATGCAATAATCATGTAAAGCATAGGATTTAACAAATCCACCTACCAGGGCCATAACCGGATTAGCAGAATTTGCAAAGGGAAGCCTATTCTGAGAATCAGGGTCTTGGAGATAGAATCCTAGAGAAATAATGAAAAGTGCAAATACAGAAAGTTACAATCACAACAGTGTTATGTGGAATAACAAAGAATAGGTGCATAATTACACCTGCTGAGTCTCCGTTTGAATTTGAATGTGATCGTCCAGAATCATCTCTGTTTGACATATTCGAGGAAAGGGGCATGCTTGGAACTTCGATGTTTTCCAGTGGGCCATCCTCCATTGGAAGACGGATAAAATGAAGGATGCACTGTGCTTTTGACTTGGTACCAACATGCTCAGCTATCTCATTCCAGTTTTCATTGTAGATTTCCATTGCTTCAAGTAGCAGTAGTGTTTCCTGATCAGTCCAACTTTCCCCGTCCAGATCACCATAATCTTTTGTAGTATCAACCCTTATAAAGTCTATGCTTGAATGGCCAGTAACAAATCTTCCATTGTGGAAGCAATCCGAGCATAACAGTGTATCAAGCTGTTGAAGAAGACATTAACGGGTCATAGCAATAAAAGAGACAAAAGTGTAAATAGACATTCAGACTTAAAATTTAGCGCATAATATAAAAGTCTCCCCCCCCCAACCCACACACCCCAAAGGGGGCTCTTTCTAATAGGATTTTAGATGATAAGTCAAAGTTTTAGTCACCAAAACTCAAAGATATTTTCAGCAAATCAAAATATATTTTAAAAAAAAAACTAAGGGGTTTGAATAGAGTAGGAGCAAAAACTAATAATAATTCAAAATGACCTTACAAAGAATGGCCATTCATGTCGATATTTATGTACCCATGTGAAAAAATCAAATTTGGTAGCAGTAACTGTGTGAAGCCATAAGCCGAACAACAAAAATAAATAGTGAGAAGCCATAAAGCTTCCAACTTTTCCATCCAAGTTGTGATAGCATTAGCTTGGGCCAACTACAATCTAATTATAAAGTACAAAACAAGAAATGGAACCACTATTTGAAGCCTCTATCTTCCTAAATGGCACACTTAGTGATGGACACAAAATGCTATTTATTTATAAAGCACGCACACACATGTAAGCGCCAAGAATAGCTGAGGTTGACAATTTCATGACCCGTATGTGTATCCTTAGGAACCTAGACAATTGTCAAGAGGAACCACATTAGCAAGCCTAGAAGTCTTGAAGAGCCAATAAGATTCATGGGAGAAATGCAAACCAAGAAGAGAGCTTAAAAAACTTAAGTCTCATCAACGTGTTTGACCAAACATGGACAATTGACCAAGCATGGTGTCTAGTTACTTGGTCACAAAACCAGATTGGATTGGCAACCAACCACAGTTCCGAGAGCTAGGATATGCTGAAACCTATAGATTAGTAGACAACAAAAATATGCCAAGACCAAGTCCAAGTCCAAGTCCAAGTGGCTAGGTTGGACAACTTGGTCAGCTAACCCCCGCCTTGGTTGACCAACTTGGGTAAGAATTCAAAAAATTTCCCATTAGAGGTTTGACTAGATAATACTATGACTATCACCCCATTAGAGTGTCTAACCACTTCTTGTACTCTCACTGCCACCTGCTAACCCCCGCCTTGGTTGACCAACTTGGGAAAGAATTCAAAATATTTCCCATTAGAGGCTTGACTAGACAATACTATAACTATCACCCCATTAGAGTGTCTAACCACATCTTGTACTCTCACTGCCACCTTCCTAAGAGTGTACTCACTTAGCTGTTAGAGGATTGACTAGATATTTTATGAGAAAACATTATTAGAGTCTAACCACTTCTTGTACTCTCACTGCCACCACCATAATTGTATACTCACCTTATGCAAGTGGATGAAAGACTTTATATCCTTTGACACAATCTGGGAAGAATTTCCTAAATGGATTGTTTGGAATTCTAAAAAATCCTTGTGTTCATCTCATTATTTTTGTGCATTTAATTCCATGCAACTACTTCAGAATTGTGAAAGTTAAGATTTGTCAAAACCTATAGTTTATAGTTAAGGTTGCCAAGGTTGTTTTGGTTATGAGTTTTACGAAATCCTATACTCATTTGGAAGTAGTTGACTCTTAATTAGTTTAGAAAACCATCATTTAGGATTTAGGAAACCATTTTGCTAGGTGGAAAGCTAACATTACCACTACGTAATGTAAGCTTTGTAAAGATAGTTAAACAAATCAATGAATGAAGTTCTCTCGACAAATTGTAGTTCTCTTTCAATGGCAAGACTCCATTGATTTCTTCTAAACATCCCAGAAGACCTTAGAGAGATTCTAAGGTTAAACTATTCTTTTTCTTCCTTTAATTCCAGCACTTTGTTCATAAGTTACAGGCTATAAAGTATGGATACCAACATGAAAACAAACATGAGACACGAGAATTTTAAAAATATTAAGAAACAAACACAACAGGGATAGGGACTTCAAAACCAAATACAAGGCAAGGGAGCACGCTAAAGCAAATACAAGTAAGCCAAGTTCTCAACCAAAGAGGGTTCATTTGCTGGCATGGATTCCATTCAAGATTGACGCAATATGGATCCTTAACAGTGGGTTGTTCATGCATCTACACCCAAACTTCAATAATTGACTTTGAAGCTACTCGTGTGACCTACTTTCTCGTCATGTTGTGAGAGGAATTGGAGAATTTGAAGTACATACTCCTTTATTCATTCAATAAGAAGAAACAAAATGACAACCCAACATGCCGAGAACTTGGTTTTTATTCATAGCAATTTCTGTCTTCTGTTAAGAAGCCCACAGACTATTAGAACTTAGGAGAGACCAAGACGAGGGATATTGCGAGTGACAATTCCACTTCCCCATTTTGCTCGTGAGCAAAAATTCTAGCCAATAGCATCCCACTAGATCGAATTGATTGCATACCACAAGTTTTGTTGTTACTTTCATTTCCTTCATTGGGTCACACTCAAAATCATGGTTTTGTACCGTCAAGGTCTGGCAAAAATATGAGGTAAACATGTAATTTCACATGAAGACATTGCATCCCAACATTAATCACCAAGTAATATTTAATCATTTCCCCCAACATAGCCAACCAGAGCTATAGCATATCTTTGTCAAGTAAAAGATTCATTAACTGTCTTTAAAGGTTCAGAATAATGTAGTGGCAAAAACAAGAAATTTCAAATACCTTCTGCCTTTTGAATTGTTTCATTGGCCAAAAGAAAATCTACTTAAACAATATGGTCGTAATAAACACACAAAGAATATGATAATATTAAAAATGAAAAATAAATATAAGGTTGTAAATGAGTAGGACAGTACCTCCTTCTGTGACTGGTAGTAGACAATGGGCAGGGGACAGGAACAGTAATTGCATCTGTTTTCAGATAATCGCTCTCGGATTCTTCTGTCTAAATCAGACTCCTCGCCATCAAGACATGACAATGATGGATAAGCATCTGCTGCCTTGAGCCTACATTTAGGCTTGTCAAACTGAATTAAGCTGTCAATGGATTTCAAGGCAGCTGATGGCACATGAACCTCACCCGTTGAATCCTCCCTCAAACACGAACCATCACTCTGATTCTCGCTATTGGGAGCAGCCGCACAGTAGTTAATGATTCCCCAGTGATCAAGAAACCTAACAATTCGAGCCAAATCATCAATATCAATTCCAGCTACCAATCCTTGGCAATCAGCAACAGAAAGTCTCCTCTCTGGGTTTTCCATGTACTTGGCAACAATCCAATTCCGACATTCCATGTATTTCTCAGGCGGATGGTCAGCCGACTTCCCAGAAAAAAAATGTGGCACTACTTGTCTCTCCAATCTATGCACCGTATTAGGTGAAAACCAGTCTGCTCTTGGAAGAAGCTCAAAACCAAATGAACAAGATTAGAAGCACATTAATATGTGCTCGCATGTGTGTTTGTGCGTGCGTGTGTGTTTGTGCGTGCGTGTGTGAGAGAGAGAGAGAGAGAGAGAGAGCAATGTGATCAACAGGAGTATGAGGACAGTCTAGCAAAACTAAAGTACAATGGCATACAAAAGTTTCATTACATATCGTATGTTTTTTGTGTACATAAAATATGTATACTATTATTATTCTTATTATTCTTATTATTATTATTATTGAAAAGGAAACACTCCTTTTGGTGTAAACTCAAAATTGAAGCCCACTCACACTTTTGATTTCCAAAATTACCCAACAACAAATAACATTTTAACAATGATTTTAGTAATCCCCTTCAATAAGAAGGACAAATAAAGAAGAAGAAAAAAAAACCACATACCCACTTCAATGATTTTAGTAATCCCCTTCAATAAGAAGGGCAAATAAAGAAGAAGAAGAAGAAGATGAAGAAACCACACTACTCACTTCTCTATTTGTGTAAGTATTTCTAGTTAAAATCAATGGAGAGAGATAAACAAAGCTCCAATCGCAACCCCAAAACTTAATATTCTCTGTTGATAAGAATCACACAAAGCAGTACTACAGCACAAGGAGATGGGCCAACACATAAGAAAATCAAGAAAATTATTAAACATGCTTATACTCATGGTATATGAACATGTATAAACACAGACAGAGCAGTATAAGAAATAGGAGTTTCCAACTAAAGAGAGCTTGTTAGGGCACGGGAGGCGACATACAGAGAGTGCAATAGAGAGAAAACAAGCACCTGCGTGCATTGGCACAACATGAACTCGATTACTCCCAAACCGCTTCACAACCCCGCGACCCTCCATAATCGGAGGCGGCGTAATGACATATGCCGCCGCCGAAGACGACGACCCTTCCCCCTTCTCCTGATCACCGGCCGCCCACAGCACCGGACTATCCCTAGGCACGGAAGACAGCGCCTGGAGCTGCCCATGCGATATGTTCTCCAATACGACGCCGTTCTGCAGGCTCTTTGCCTCACCGGCCTGAATCGCCCTCTCCAGGGCCACAATCGCGGCCACCGACGAGTGCGGCTGGTTCACCGTGTGCTTGATCACCAGCGGGAAGTCGGAGATTCGAACCCCGCCGTCTGCTAAGACCTCACTCTCGCGAGGAACCGAAGCCGGAGCCGGATCGGACCCCGGGTGAGTGTTTTGTTTCTTCCGGTCATCTCCGTCGAACTCGGGCTTCACTTGCTGATTCTGTTCGAGGTCGTCGTCGTCCTCTTCTTCGTCGTCGACGTCGTCTTCTTGGGGCTTGGATCGTCGGCTAATTTGGGGTTCTCTCTTTCGCTTCTTCTTCCACCTGGTGCGGGTCTCTGTTGAAGATTGTGAGACGAAATTGAGACATTGAATTTGAAAATTACAAAGGAGAAAGATAGAGGGAGAGAGAGAGAGAGAGAAAGAGAGTTGGGTTTGAATTACCTGAGGAGGAAGCCGGCATTGTTGTTGAGAAAATGAGATGTAGTGAGAGAGATAGAGCGAGGGGAGGGAGGGTTATTCAAAGATTTGTGGGGTCGGCGACTGGTACGGCGATGGATGGAAGTAAAGCCGAAGAGAGGGTTGTGCTCGCCGCTTGGCGAGAAGCTCCGCCTCTGGTCCAGGAAAAGAAACTGGGTACCTTCACACCAAACCAATATTGTTTGAGCCATTTTTCATTGAATGTGCAATTTCTATTGTAACTTTTGTTTTTTATTTTTTTTTTAAATGTGTTTAATAATTTTTTTTTTTAATAGATTTTTAATTATCTTTAAATATATATAAATTCGTCACTTTTAACTTTTTCTAAAAAAAATAATAATTACTTATCTTTTATATTGGCCCCATTTGAATAAATGGCTTATTGACTTATTTGGCTTCTAAGCAGCTAAATAAGCAATTTCGTTTGGTTTGTCAATTAAACAAGATTTAAACCAATAAACCAAAATAAGCCAAAATAAGCAAATAAGCAAATAAGCAAATAAGCAAATGTTATTCCAAACGAAGCAAATAAACAAATAAGCTAATTAAGCCAAACAAAATTGCTTATTCATGTTTTTGTTTATTTGCCAATAAACAAATAAGCAAATAAGTAAGTTACCCAAACGGGGCCATTAATCTATTCACAAGTTCGTTAAATTATGTCATACATAGATTTTTTTTCTTAAAGAATACACTATGCATAGTTAATCATAATCTAATTAAGTTAATTTAAAGTTAGAGCCTCATTTGGCAATTTAGTTTTAAGTTAGATTTTTTACTTAAAATCATTTTAAGCCTAATAAGCAAAAAATTCATTGGTAAATCTTAAGAGTGACTTAAACCCAAAAAATTTTGGATTAAAGTGACTTTAAGTTAAACGGCAATAAAGCACTAAGTCAAAATGAAGATGTTATAAAAAAAAATTTATTTATTTTTATATAATTTTGTATTCAATATAAATTTTTTGAGTTGTGTGAAGTGCGGACAAATCAGGAAAGTCAATAATTTATCCTCTAATTAATAGATTGATTCGTCTTGTATAGACTTTATCAGTTTTAACAGTTACAACAGAACGTACGTTTTTAGCTATAAAAATTGTGAAAATTAGACTATGCAATTGGATGAAGCAGCATTCTTTGTTACGTCGCCTACAGATGTTTCTCGAACTACTTGTGCACAAATTTCAATCATCCTATCTTCTCGATGTGGGTAGACATTTGCTCGGATTGAAATTATTTTTTTACAGGTTCGTCATCTTCCCTAGAGGTATGATTATTGCATTTGTTCTCATTGTTATCATTAATTTGTTTTCTTCTTTTTTTTCTTCTTCAAGCTTCGTTTAGTGCTCTATCGGTTGCAATTTTGTCTATATTAGGTATCCAATTTTGGGGGTTTTTGTGTTCTTCTTGCTGGGCTTTTTACAAGGGTTTTTTGCCCATAAAGTTTATTCATTTTTTTATTTTTTTTATTGGTTCTTTGCAGGTATTCAAGTTCCATTTCTCCGTAGGTATGATTCTTGTATTTGTTCTCATTGCTCTCATTAATTTGCTTATCAATATGCTTATCACACGACTGTTAAATTTTGGTGTAAAAGTTGATGAAGAGGATAAGGTGATACTCTTTTTGACATCGCTTTCGACATCCTATGATCATTTGGTATTGACGCTGATATATGAGAAGGGAACTCTAGAATAGGAAGAGGTGGCGGGTGCTCTCTTGTCATATGAAAAAGATGAAGATGGATGATGAAACAGATGCAAAGGGATTGGTTGTGCCTAAGTCAAAGTCAAGCCGGGGAAGGAGTATGTCAAATGAGAAGGATTCTAGCAGATGAAGGTCTCGGTCCAAATTACATGCAGAGAAAGATGGGATTGCTTCTACTACCACAAAATGGTTATTACAAGAACCGCTGCCAAAAACTAAAGAAGCATATGGAGGAGAAAAAGAAAGAAAAAGCGCCTTTAGAGTGTCAGTTTTATAGAGGAGACATCAGATAGTAAGGTAGACGCATATTTACTTTTAGTATCTCCCAATTGTAATTTTCTGTTTAAGTCGTGGATATTGGATTCGGGGTGCTCTTGTCATATGCGTATAACAAAAAAGTGGTTTGATACGTGTAAACCTTGCAGTAGTGGTATGTTCTAATGGGAAATAATGTGACTTGCAATGCCATTGAAATTGGTACAATGGAAATCAAGATGTATGATGGTGTTATGAAGATTTTGGGGAATGTCTGACATGTTCCAAGGTTGAAAAACGATTGATTTCTTTGGGTTTAGGGTGCACAGCAAAAGATGGAGCAATGAAGAACAGCAAAGGGACAATAGTGATCATAAAAGTGCCGAAAGTTAGGAATCCTTACAGGCTGGTAGGAGACATGGTGGTAGGTGAAGTTGCCACTACTACACATGCAAAGTCCAGCACGGATGACACAAAACTCTGGCACATGCGGTTTGATCAGATTAACAAGCGGGGCATGTTAGAGTTTCATAAAAAGAAAGCAACAGTCAAGGTAGAGGTGAACTGTTCACCTAGTGAATAAGGTGATAGTGGTACAAATAAGGAGCAACAAAAAATAAAGAAAAACCATATACGGTTGCTAAAGGCAAAGAAAAGCAGACTCACAAAACACTAGTCAAGTATGGCTTTGAGGATATGATCAGCTTTCCCTTAACAACTAGTAGTAGAGAACTTTTGTTTTACAATAAAGTTTCAACGAGGTCAAATAAAGATAAGTGGCAAATAACAATGTCAGAAAAGGTGGAGTCACCACAGAAGGCCCAGACTTGAGAGTTGGTAAATTACCCAAGGACAAGAAAGTTGTTGATTAGGAAAAAGGCTAAGTCTAAGCGTGATATGGAGTTGGTTCATGTTTATTCTTATTGACCATCATAGAGGGTGGAGCACTCATACCCATGAAAGGGGTGCAGGTCGAGGTGATTAACATTCTTTAAGATGGTTGAGAAATTAAAGCCAATGTAGAAATTGTTAAATTTATCTTGAATTTCTCAAAAATCAGAAACCGACGCTAACTAGCGCTACTTAGTGCTAGTAGGGCGCTCAAGCGCCAAGACTTTAAAAGTCGGCACTAGTAGAGCGCTAGCTAGGCACTCGAGCACTGAGAGGACAGAACTAAGCGCTAGCAAGGCGCTCGAGCACCGCGAGCGATATTCAGGGAGCAACAGTGTATGACGCTAGTATGTGCTAGTTGAGCGCTTGAGTGCCGCCGCGACGTACCAAAAGTGTTTTTTAGGGTTTTTGGTGAAGGCTTATATATATGGACCCTATATTTCGTTTAGGGATAAGTGAGATACAATGTAGAGACTTATAAATAGACCAGAGAGTGTAAGAGAGAGGTTGAGTTTGAGGCCAGAAATTAAAAGAGTTTTTGTAATCCTTACTAATTAAGTGGATTGTTTCTCTTCCCATGTAGACGTAGGCATCTTGCTAAACCACGTATATTCTTGTATTCTTATTTTTGTTCGTATTCTCTATTACTTTATGTGGATTGAAGCTAACAGTATGTGTTCGCTACACAACACTTTCATTCAATGTGATTGTGGTTATTTGCCCCTTTAGTTTGTTTAAATTTCTCTTTTTATGTAGTCCTGGATTTTGTACCATTTTAGGCTTTATTTGGTGATTGTTTGGTTTGGATGTGTGGTTTTTAAGGTTAGATAAATTTTTCTTGAATCTTTTTTTCTTGTTTTTGTTTTATTTTGTTTCAGTTTCCTATTTTAGCACTGCAATAGCAGTTTGACACTAACAACATTTTACATATTATAGTGCATGCTAAAGCTTGAGTGTGAAACTAATAGAAAATATGAACAATACAAAATAGGAAAACAATTGTGAAACGTGGTGATCTATGAAAATACGCAACTCATAGAGCTAAATACCAAAATGGTGTATAGGTTTGTGCTTTCTCGCCTTCGATTCTAAATATTCTTGGGTTGTGCCTTCTCATATTTGGTTCAAAAATTTACCAATTAGCGGGTTCAATGTTGTGGTTTTTCTTTCTTATCACTTCGAAGAACTAAATTTTGTGTGGCTTCATTTTATTTTATATCCCAATTTGGATTTGGCTTCGTAGCTCATCAATCGCATGATTCATAAGTCCCTTGTTCTCATTATATTTTCTTCAATCAAATTATGTAAAGAATTCATTCTTTACAAAATTTGTAGCAGTTCGGGTTTCTTTGTATTTCCTTTTGCGATAGTGCATGTTATATATATAATATTTGTATCATATGAAGATCCGTTCGATTGTACGTGTAGCACTCGCCGAGTAAAGCAACTTTTTCTTATGGCGTTGTGCAACTCGAAGCTTTAGGCCTCCAAAATGATAGAGAGAGAGAGAGAGAGAGAGAGAGAGAGAGAGAGGGGGAGAGGAGATGTATTCCTTTGGAAGCTTTACAACATGCTTGCCTTTTCTCTTCTTATATATATACTCACATATACACGCATCCATACAAATATATATACAACACTTAAAAATCTCATATTAATTTAACTAAAGATTACTCTTTCATAAAATTATCAAAATTTTAAAAGTAAAATTCAAAATAATTTCTCAAGTTCTCAATCACACACGAAGATAAAAAAAATGATAAAAAGTCACGAGACCCACAGGCCATTTATTTGAAATAAAAGTCACAACATATATATTTATTTATTATTATTTTGACACATATTATTAATCACATCATTATTTAATTAAAATAATTAAAGCAGGTATGGGTCACTACATTTTTTGGGTGATGGAATTTGTTGCCGCTCTTAGAGCGCTCGAGTGCCGATACACTAGAAGCCAACAATAGTGGGGCACTTGTTGGGTGCTCGAACACCGACACTCCATACTATGGCACTTGCATTGCGCTTGAGCGCTACACAGCACTAAAGATTCTAAAATGTGGTGCTAATAAGGTGCTCAATAAGCACTCGATAAGTGCTCGTGTGCCGCCACGCCTGAACATTTTTTAACCTAGCCTAAATATATTGTCATTTGGTGTATTCAATATAAGAAAAGCCAGAGAGTCTCTGAAAGGCATGAAAATTGCTGGAAAACTTGTAATCTTGTATCTTTGTCTTATATAGTGAACACCTGCAGCATCCGTGAATGTAGACATTTTTGTTGAACCATATTAGTATTGTGTTTCTTATGTGTGGTTTTTCTCGTGCTTGTTATTCCTCTTGTTCGTGATCATTTATCTCAAAAATTATGTTGGAGATTTGTTCGTTAACACCAACATTACTTCTTCTAACCTCTTTGATTTGCATGAGATCAATATAAATAATTCAATCAAAATACAACACATTAAAGTAATTATATATAAATAAAATAAAAACTCAAATAAACTGCATATAAACATGCAACAAATTTTGAAAAAATACTTAATTCGAAAAACCAATACCTATTTAATTACAGCAATTCATTGCAATTTCACTACTCAAAATTGTCCACTAAAAACTTTTATACACATGTAGTATATATTTACGCATATAGTTTTCAATTAATCACTATATCAAAGTTTAATTGGCCTCGTTTGGGTAATTTGCTTATTTGCTTATTGTGAAATAAGCAAAAACATAAATAAGTAAGTTTGTTTGGGATAATTGGCTTTTAAGTAGTTTAAATGTCATATGTATTCGTTTGGGAGAAAACTTGCATATTAGCTTATTTGCTTATATATGTAAAATTACATTAATGCCCACGTTACCAATTCAGACTGCCAGTTGAAGTTCAGCCCATGTGTCACTTGTTTAACATGACTTTTACCAACGATTAAGAAATGTCACACCCAATACCGATCGATCGGTCATATAACCAATCAATCGGTTATTTTTGTCTACCAGCATCATTGCTTTGCACTGCTCTACAGTTTTTGTCGGCGCGCCCGACTCCGAGACATGTGATCCCTACATGATAACTCATTTCTCTTATGCTTAGAACTTCTTTAATGAAAAACTGCTAAACTCTAACTTGTTTTACAAGTTGCTAACTCTCACATTTCAAAAAAACTCTAAAAATAAAAAATTTTGCCAGAGTTCCTTGGTCCAAAGCTTTTGTCTCTGTCTGTGATTGTTCTCATTCTCTTTTCCCATTTTTTTTTCTTGTGATTGGTTCAATTCTTGGTTCGTGTTTAATCAACCGTTGTCTAGGATCCACCCATGGCTCTCAAGCATAAGGTAAAATCCACCAGTTCCGGCAATGTTTGTCTTCCCCTTTGTCAATTATGTGACAAACCCTAATAACACAGCATGCTCAATATCAATATCACAAAACCAGTCTCTACAATAGCATTATCCAATATTAACTACCAACATCACAAAACCAATAGGGAGGTATCCAAAAACCAATACAATAAT
This sequence comes from Heliamphora pulchella, assembly GCA_032270985.1. Taxonomy (NCBI): domain Eukaryota; kingdom Viridiplantae; phylum Streptophyta; class Magnoliopsida; order Ericales; family Sarraceniaceae; genus Heliamphora; species Heliamphora pulchella. Next base: position 4,515,866 of record JAULJZ010000021.1, on the reverse strand, counting down.
ATCCATTAATCATTGAAAACATATAATTTCATTTAGCATGTCATTTCAAAAATACATGTCTCCCCCTTAGACACCATGAATTCACTAACTACAACTCCCCCTCAGAAAAACAATACCATCCAATCATGAACAAGGGTACCAAACAAAAGCCAAAATATAAAACCACACCAGCCAACCAAAATCAAAAGAAACAAATCCAAATGTGCAGACATCAATAGAACCAATACACCAGCAAGAGAACTATAACGGGGGAAAACGAGAGAAGAAAAAAGAAAAAAACTCATGTTGTTCCTAGCGCATGGCTTGAACATCCACCTGGAGCTCCTCCTGTGGTGTGCTCATCTCTTGGACGTCCACCCGAAGAAGGCTAACAGCCTCATCCAGACACTCCAATCGTCCACTAACATCCTCCCCCTCCGGGAGATCCACATCTGGGTTGAGACCCAACTCCTTGTCCTCATCATCAGTAATGCCAATGCCGAAAGTACCCACACAAGATGGGGTATTGGGAATGTGGGAAGCGCTTTGTTTTACGGTCGTTTTGGTAATAGGCTTGTACAAATATATTTCATTTCATCAGGATAAGTGCCAGTGTGAACTTCATGAACATAAAGAGAGCGAAGGAATTGAGTAATGAGGAAGCCAAAAGGTAATCCTAGGGTGGACTTTCCCCCCACAATCCGAACAATAGCCTGAAAAATCATAAAGGTAACATCGACCTTTTTTCGATAAGCATTGGCCCATAAAATGTACCCATGTTGTTGTGAGATCTCAGAGGAATGACCAATGGGGTCAATATTAGCACACACAGTCAAGTTTAAGAGACGGTATTGGGTAGTGAGATCACGCTGAGGGATTAGAACCCTGACCACCCAAGAACGGGGCAACCTACAGAAGTTATAGGCAATGGGGCTGTAGTCAAAAGTATGCCAAGGGAAGTAATGAGGTTAGGAAAAATCAGGCTCAACGGGTCAAGACTCAAAACCAAGCCATGAGGCAACGAGGTCAGGAGTGAGAGTGAAGGAGACACCTCGAACGTGACCTAAAAACGTATCGACATCATCCTCTTTTTTGGTCAACGAGTTATAGAACTCCTGAACCAAAGAAAGGTTGACGAATTGAGACGAGTCAAAGTGCAAGAGACGGTTCCATTTAAGGGCGAGGAAAGAGTTCATGATCGGATTATCTGAAAAATCTCTAAGCACAACATTACTTTTGAATTTGACAGGGCGTTTCACGAAAGAATATTGGAATTATTGGAAAGATGTCTTAGTTCTAAACCTACGTTCGAATTCAGAAATATACCCCGAATCGGTAGACTTGGCCCGATATTTTGGAGCCATGACAGAAACCATAGACCTAGGGAGATGACACACAAAGCCCAAGCCAACCCAAGAAAGATGAGAGAACAAAAACAAAACAAAAAAAAAACACATGGAAAAGGTTTGAGGTGTTGACAGAAGGAAAAAGAAATTAAAAAAAACAAACAAACACAAACCCACAAGGAAAAAATGACCAAATTAGACGTAAAGCGATATAGAAAGAAGCATATAACATATAAAAGTCAACACTTCATTTGGAGTACACACCAAATTGAAGCTCACTCACTTTTTCAAAATACAAAAAATGTTCGAATTTTCTTAAGTTTAATTAATTTTTATAAAAAATTTATCTCGACTTTAATTAAAATTTATTCATGGATAACGAAATTAATAGAACTAATAATTAATTAAGTACACAGTCATATTTAGAGTTTCTAACAGAACAATTAATACATTCACATAACCTAATTGGATGATTTTAGTTTTCAATAAACCTCTAGAAAAGAGATGCAAGATTTTAAGACTTTCATTTCTTGGCATTTTGTTGTGTTTATGTCACCCTCAAAAACTCAACATTTTCGATGTTCTTTCTTCTTTTGAAATCCTAATTTTAAGTATTACTTTCATTGAAATTTTTTATTTTTATTTAATTTTTTGACAATAAATTAAACATTGCACACGCAGTGCGTGTGCCACGAACGGTTGCATGTGTAATATACTACCATTCGTGGCACACGCATAGCATGTGTAATGTTTAATTTATTGCCAAAAAATTAAATTAAAAAAAGTCAAAAAAAAGCAATACTTAAAATTAGGATTTCGAAATAAGAGAAAATAGAAATAATGTGGAGTTTTTGAGGACGAAATAAACACAAAACAAAATACCAAGAAACGAAAGTCTAAAAATCTTCATTCGTTTTGTAGTAGTTTATTGGAAACTAAAATCATTCAATTAAGTTATTGTGAATATCACTGTGAAATTGTACTTAATTAATTTTTAGAGAACTAATGTCGTTATCCATTAATAAAGTTCAATTAAAGTCGAGATACAATCGTTTCAAAATTAATAGTACTTAAAATTTTTCTAAATCTTAAAGAGAGCAAAGTTGAAATGTTCATAACAATATTGTAGGAGAAAGAGAGAGGGAGAGTACATACATATATAGTAGAGCACTTGGCGTGTCCAGCAATGGTGTCCACCGCCATTAACACAAACCCAAAGTGGAGAACGAATGTAAAGAACAATAGAAAATAGAAAGTTTGGTGATATACATTTCAATTCCCAATTCACACTTTCAAATTCTCAATCTTCATTTTCTAATTCCCTTCCGTCCTCAGTACGTACACCATCACCAATCAAAAAAGAAAGAAAAAAAGACGAAGGCCAAGAAGAGATGGAAGTTATGATGTTGATTTTCCTATTAAACCCTTATAGTTAGGAGTGCAAAAACTATTTACAGAGTAAAATGCATGATTCTTTAAGGCATTTTGAGCATGACAAAAAAAGTGAGTGGGCTTCAATTTGGTGTTCACACCTGAGGCGTTGGCTTTATATAATAGTGTATATATATATATAGAGAGAGAGTGTGTGTGTGTGTGTGTGCGCAAGGGAGAACATAACAACACAAGAATGACAAAAGAACCAACGTTGAGAGAGGTAGTGGGACTTACCAACGCAAAAACGGGGTGGCAATCCCCAAACCACACAAGGCCAGAGGAAAGGCGAAGAGGCACCGAACTTTAGAGAGAGAGAGAAGAAGAAAACAAATGAATTGTGTAACCCTAAGGGTGGGGAATAAAAAAACCATTGGTCGAATAAACCGATTGATCCGTATAATGACTGATCAATTGGTCGCGAACACGTCTCCGTACTTTGAGAAGAGGATTGAGATACCGAGAGATGGTTTTCATCGCTCAATATACCGATCGATCGATATATCAAGCGGTTGAGTAATTACCACAAAAAATGGCAACCGATCGATCGATTGAAAGTCTCTTCAATTTCATTTTCATATACAAAATGGCTTTAACACAATAATTATTATATTACGATTCAAAATACAATTCGATTCATGTAAAACAATAATTATTTGAAGATTGAAAAACTTAAAGATGACAACATAGACCTATGAAAAGTTTTTAATCTTTTTTTTTCTTTTATTTTTTCTTTTCTTGTATGTGCCTTCAACACTTTGAAGGTCATGATTTGGAGGACTGAAACAACAAACAATTTTTTTTTGTGAAAGTCATATGGCAACTTATGATGCCAAATATTTTACTACAAAAATATCTACCGATTAACATGAAAAAAAAAACCTATAGTCGACTTATCACTTATTCCTTTATAAATAACAAGAATGTTGTTCCAATAATTTTCCACCTCATGCAAGCCTCCACAAGCACTCTCATAATGCGACAATCTCAATGAACTGTGTTTTCTAATTCCATGCTCAAATTGAAAACAAAAAAATGTAGTTGAACTCCTCCAAATTCCTCCATACAAATATCACAACTTTCTCACATGAATTACCACATATACAATAGCGGAAGGGAAAAAACTAGTTCTTCTACTCACATCAAATTAAGACCCTAAGACATATATTACAATCACAAAATATAAATTACAAAGTTAGATTCTACCTCGTGCATGGTCGCGTTGTAGTGCGGCTGTAATTCGCTTACGTACGTCTGCTATTACAAGATCCTCATCGTTTGGTTGGCCATCATCCTCTAGTATTCCATTTGCATCCGGCATGTCATGGAACTTATACTTGTCCTCCACTTGAACCGTTGTAAATGTAGGCATCATTCTCACTATTCATCCGTATGCAGTTATGAATTGTCATTGATACCCCAAATGAGTTGGCATTGGTATTCGAAGTTCACTTCCTGCATATTATGCAAGAAGTCCCACCATTCCTTCCAAACACCAAATGCTCGCTCAATGCAGCTACGCAATGACGAGCGCGCTCTTTTGAACCGTTCGTTTGCATTTCTTGGTTCACCCTCACGTCGAAATACTTCAAGGTGATAACGACTCCCGTAGAAGGGTGCTAAATACCCAACATGATTAGGGTACCCCGCATCTACAAGGTAATATTTTTCTATTTCATTGACAACACATAGAAGGCAGAATAAGTCCAAGGCACAAAATTAGTCAACAAAATTAAGGAACTAATTATCATTAGTTTCGTTGTACCGACATCAATACCTAAGACTTCGTGTTCATAACAACGAAATATTTATTTTACCTAGCGCAAGATGTGAGAAGTTCAGGTTCAGATTGTTTATGACCATGTTGAAGATTCGGGCGTCGTGCATGCTTCCCTCGTACCCGCATAACATGAAAGTGAAGCATAAGTCAAAGTCACAAATCGCAATAATGTTTTGCGTGTGACAACCTTTGTGCGAGAAGAACAAATCTCCCATTGAACCAGGCACGTAGGCAAGCACGTGAGTCCCATCAATTGTGTCTATACAATCCTGGCATTTATAGGAACACATATATACATTTGTTAATTGTACATTGCAAATGGAAGAAACAAACCACTTTTGTTGACAAATAGGCAATACATGATAAAAAGTCAGATGTAAGCATCATATGCATTCATCATACATATACATATGATTATACAAACAGCATGAATACAAAAAAGAACACCTACATATAGCTCAAAATGTTTACCTTAAACGGCCAGTACATATGTCTGTGGGACAAGTATGGATGTTGCTCATGTTGGGACGGCGTTGGGCGAATCTAATCAAATTGAAAGCATCGTAGTGCCTTCAATACATTCTTCCATTGCCTAGATATGGTCTCACCATTATGTTGAAATCTTTGCTGTAGTTATCGATTGCCCTCACAACGTAGCACCCATATAAAAATGGCAAGACTTCATTTCGGATCAATTGCACCAAGGCGACCCGTTGTCAATCCATAATCTTCTTCCAATAACGTAGCCAACTTCAAGAACACAAGTTTAGGCATTGACATTTTCTCCCTAAAGACTTCGTTGTGCCCTTCAAACAGTTCGTTCACCCACTGAACCCCTGACAGAGCCGATGTGTGGCGTGGAACCCAGTTCATATAATGGTCTCTATACTGCACAAGTATACTATGTGCCGCATGAGTACCTTGCATTGGCGTTCGTGTACTTTCTTCACACGATCATTAAGTACGTCAATGAGATTGGTTGACGTTCGGGCTCCATCACTAGTCGATAAAGTGCATCGACCATTGGTCAAGAACAAACCATCACGAATCAACTGGTTCATTGGTTGTCGAAGTGGTTCGCTGTAACCTATGAATAAAAACTATGCCGACAAATCTCAAACCAATACACAATACAAGTCTAACTTTTGTAGAATACAGTTATAGATAAGCATCACATATCTATGGTTGCACTATAAATATGAATATTTGATCAAAGATGCAAGCGAAACTCTTACATTTGTGAAAATTTCCATCTTAATCAACTATAGTAATTGAACAATCAGCTTTGCGAATGCAAAATAATAGTTGAGAACAGCTATTAAGAACAGCTAAACAATAACACATACATGGCAGTTACTCGCACACGACATCATAAAAGCAAAATTAACCTCTAGTAAAGCCATAAAATTCAATTTGATTAACATAAACAAACCATAAGGCAGTTGCACATTCCGCGCAGCCACAAAAACGAAGTACTACAACAATAATGTCAAGTCACCACACAACAACAGCAACATACGTACTACTACAACTATGTTCCCATGAGTGGAGTATTAACATTGTATAGACCATCATATGATGAATCAAATAAGCTTGCGAATACATGAAACAACATATGAAAGCTCACAACGGAGGAGGAGGAAACTAGGCAATAGGGTTTCGAAATTGCGCTCTTGCTTCATCGCGGCTGAGCTTTTTTCGTTCCAACCACTCGCGGCGATGTGCATGTGTTGGCAGATGCATGAACACATTTCGGCTGTCTAGGTTGTCCATCAACTCCGCACCGAACATGTATAGTTCATGGTCTGCGTCGTCATTGCCAGGCAAGAGCAACAACATCACCAACGCATCCTCCGTCCCATCAAAAACTGGTTGGTTGACTATGTTGTGTACGTGCTCCACCTTTACCATGTCCCATTGAGCCTCAACTTGTGCAATCAACCTGTCCAGTGCGTCCGAAAGTTTTGCGACACCACTTGACTTCCTCTTTCGCTTGCGAGAGGAGCTTGTGGTTATGGACGTACCATGCACACTGTCATCGTCTAAGTTCGAGGACTGTATTAGACATGTGTCCGTCGCTCCACCACCTTCAGTGGTCTGTAGGTCATCATCACTATCGCCATTGCCTTTCTTAAGGTCTTGGCCGGGCTCACTTACCATCTAGGAAGGACTGTATGCGGCTGCCGCATCAGCTGTTGCTCCTTGGAAAACTCTCTCCATCAACAATGGATGGTCGAGAGTCCATGTCTTGAACATGGTGCATTTCCTGTTTGTCTGTTAACACAAATAACAAAAAAAGAAAAAGAAGAAACAAAATTTATTACGAAGTTTGTGTGGATTGGGTTGTCAATGTGAGCGCGTAGAAGGACCATTGGTGCAGTTGTGGTTTGGTTAGTAGTTTACATACGTTAACGTTGCAACATTTATGGATTTGCGTTGTTCGTGAAGTTATACGTGTGTCCAACATATTTTGTGGACTAAGTACTACAACAAAATTGAAATTTACTATTGAAAAACAACTGAAGCCAACAGTTGAGGCATGTAAATGATGAGAAGCATTTGAGCGAAATGAATGGTTATTATAGCCTCCATAATGAGCCACGATGTTACAAATGGAAGATCAAGTTTTTCACTTAAAGCTGAGACCTCCTTTTGAAACTAAAAATCATTTCAAAACATATGTATCAATTATTTCAAAACATGTATCAGTAGCTTCTGAAAAGTCTACGTGTATTGGCTGCATTGAGATAGTACAGTGGTTGTAGTCGTAGCAATAACCAGGTACAATCCTTTAAGTTGTGATGTGTTAGCCCAAGGGCTTTTTATTTTGATTTTGATGATTTTTATAATTTATTTTCTAAGAATAAATGAATTTAAAATGATAATATTTTATATTTCTAAAATGAAAGTGTTAACACATTCTGAACAATTAAAGTTAACACCTTAGCCAAAAAGAAATGACTTACCTCTCAAAAGGATTTAAACACTTAAGTATTCTTGAATAAGAATATTTTGTGTTGAAACAAATTGAAAAATAAGTCAAACACTTTTAAGGCAAAGTATACTTGAATGTCATCAAGTGTGTCAACATCTATTGATCAAATGGTTTGACACCCTAACTGTTTTACAAGTTAATCTTCAGATATCAAAGTGTTAGTGTCGACACAAACAAGTTTTGTGTTAACACAAAAGAGCCGAAACTCTCTGGACTCAAAAGAGTCGACACAAATCAATTTAGTATTGACACAAAAGTGATCCTCACTTTTGTTATCCAGAAGTTTGGGTTGACACAAATAGAAATTGTGTCGACACAAAAGAATCGAGACCTCCTGCAGATTTTTGGTGTCGACCCCAAGACTAAATGTGTCGACACAAAAATACCGAGACTGACTACAGAATTTTGGTATCGATCCCAAAGCACAAATGTGTCGATACAAAATTTTCGAGGCTTTCTACAGAAATTAGTGTCGACACCAAAGGCAAGTTGAGTCGACACAAAGTGGTTTCTCCGGATGCTGAAGTTTCAAACGAGTCGACACTAGATCCTAAAGGTGTCGACACCATATGTTGGAAGGTGGAATGCAGAAATTGTGTCGACCCCTCAGAAAATTCGTGTAGACCCAACCACTTGAAGAACCCTGCCTTAGATACTTTGTGTCGACACCAAAGGTATTTGTGTCGACACCGGCGACGAAAATTCAAATCACGGCAGATCTCAACGGTTGGATTTTGGCATTTATTGCTCCCACCTACCTCTAACGGTCATGAATGCACTAGAACTTATATAAGGAGTAACTTCTCAGCATTTACTACACTGGAGACTTGTATTCACTGTTCTATTACTCAAATCAATCTTATAAATCTCAAGCTCACATTTATTGTTGTAATTATAGTTCTTGTTCCTCATCTCTCTTTATCTTCTCATTTATTGTAAAATTATTTCTGTAAAGAGAGTGAGTGTTCTTCATTAATACATCTCATTTATTGTATTCAATGATGAGTCACCCTTTATTCTTTGAGTGAGTGAGTGAAACTCATCAAAGAAGAGTTCAAGAGAGATTAGAATAAAACATGAGCTTGTTTTTTCATAGGATCTTCTTGAAGCTGTTAGGCTTGTGTATGTGCCCGTAAACATTCAGCTCATTCAAGCGAAGTCTTGAAGATTGTAAAAGGCTTAGAATGCGCCCGTGAAGTATTCTATATAGTGAAAATACTCAAGAAAAATCTTGAGGAGTGGACGTAGGCTAAGATAAAGCCGAACCACTATAAATCATTGACATCCGATTCTATCTCTCTATCTCTCATCTTTTAATAATTGCATTATTTCAATATTGGCTTTATTTGATTGTAATATTAAAAGAGTTTTGAAAAAGATTTTTAATTTGTTATTTATCATTTAAAGACCCAATTCACCCCCATCTTGGGTTGCCTTATTCTAACAATTGGTATCAAAGCTTGGGTTCTTGTCTTTGACTTAACAGTCTAAGAGTTTTATATGGCAACCACTAGATCAGACCTATCCAATCCAAAGGTCAATCGACCAATAGACCTCTTTTGTTCAATGGAACAAATTATAACTATTGAAAGGTTAGAATGAGAATCCATATTCAAGCCGTAGATTACGAACTTTGGTTGGTTATTATAAATGGACCCAAATGACCCACCAAAACTGTTGAAGGGGTTGCTGTCCCTAAACCAAAGACCGAATGGACTGAAATCGACATAAGGGAGATACAAAAAAATGCTAAAATCATAAATCTCCTGTACTGCTCACTTGACCCAAACGAGTTCAATAGGATCTTAACTTGTGACACAGTTAAAGAAATATGGGATAGATTCGAAGTTACCCAAGAGGGTACCAATTAAGTAAAAGAGTCAAAAATCAGTCTGCTTGTACATAACTATGAGTTATTTAAAATGAAGTATGATGAAATAATTTCTGAGACGTTTACTCGCTTCACTGATATTATTAACGGACTGAAATCTCTTAGCAAGATTTATTCTAATATAGAGATGGTAAGAAAAATTCTTAGGTTCATGCCTAAAAGTTGGGAAGCAAATGTCACGACCATTCAAGAAGCCAAATACCTGAACAGGTTTAGCATAGAAGAACTTATTGGTTCTCTCATGACCAAGGAGATGAACATCAAGATGGATGAAGAGGACAACAATAAAAAGAAGAAAGGCATCTCCTTCAAATCCTCAACATATGATGAAGAATCTGAAGAAGAATCCTCCAGTGATGAAAATAAAGATATGACTCTCATCACAAAAAAAATCAAAAAGTTTATTAGAAATAAGAAACAAGGAGGAAGAAAGTTCTTCAAAAAGAAAGGACACCGAGGTAAGCCTACCAAGTTCAAAGGCGACTCTAGCAAATTCAAGAACGACTCCAAGAAAGAAGAAATTATTTGCTATGAGTGCAAAAAGCCTAGACACATCAAAACTAAATGCTCTCAGCTCGAAAAACAATTCAAAAAGGGGTTCAAAAAGGCCATGATAGCTGCTTGGGGTGAAAGTGATGACAACAGTTTTGATGATAACAACGCGAAAAATGAAGTGGCAAATCTATGCCTCATGGCCAAAGAAGATGATGAAGTAACATCTAACCCTTTTTCTTTATATGAATTGCAAAGTGCATTTGAAGATTTGCATGATGAATTGAGAAAAATGGGTGCAAAAAATTTTGTTTTAAAAAAACTTGTTCTTTCCTTCTCAACTGAAATTGAAATCTTGAAAAATGAAAAATCTGTTTTACTAAAATAAGCTTCTGTTTTGAAAGAAGAAAACAAGGCCTTAAGTGAAAAAGTTAAGGATCTTACAAAAACTGTTTACAAGTTCACTCAAGGAAAGAACAACTTGGACAAACTTCTTGGTATGCAAAAATGTGTTTTTGACAAAACTGAAAGTGGTTATAAGCTCAAGAAGAAACAAAAATTCTTAAGTAATATTTTTGTCAAAGTATCATCAAATCATACAAACGCCACTTGCTTTCACTGTTATGAGCATGGACACACTGTCACACACTGTCCACACAGAAAATTCTCTAACAGTTCTGTCAAGAAGGTTTGGGTTCCTAAAGGAACACATTCTCAAGAAATTAACACCAAAGGACCTAAAAAATTTGGGTACCAAAGATCAAAACTTAATTCTCCTTATAAGTGTGTCTCAAATGCTCATTCAATGAGGGGATGTGGTATCTCGATAGCGCTTACTCAAGGCACATGATAGGCGACCAATCGATGTTTGCATCTCTCAAACCAAAAGATAGTGGATTTGTGACTTTTGGAGCCAATAGCAAAGGAAAAATCATAGGAATTGGCTGCATTGGTAAAATTCTTTCCCCTTCTATTAAAAATATTTTGCTTGTTGATGCTTTGAAACATAACCTTCTTAACATAAGCCAACTTTGTGACAAATGCTACAAAATTGTGTTTGATCATGCTAAGTGTGTTATTGAAGATTCAACCAATAACAAAGTTATTCTTGAAGGTCAA
>JAULJZ010000021.1:4467230-4485811 GCA_032270985.1 Heliamphora pulchella | reverse complement strand
ATCTATTTATTTCTGTACATTTGTTTTATTATTTAAAATTCATTTTATTTTTCTTTTCTTCGTCTCATTTGTTTAATCATGATTATCCAATGATCTGTAAAACAACTTGTTCAATCCTTTTTTGTTGCTTTTATTTATTTTTGTTCTTTCTATATGTATAATTTCTACTGCACATCTCTCTTATGTTTTCTTCTTTTAAAGTGTTTTTGTTATTGCAAATTGCAACTACCTTTTTTACCCTTTTATGACATATAAAACTCTTTTTATTTTTATTTTTAGTAAAAGTTGTATTGTGACAATATGGTTGTTATTAATATAACTCATAATCTAGTGCAACATGATGGAACAAAGCATATAAAAGTTGATAGGCATCTTATCAAAGAGAAATTGCATAATGGTTTGATTTGTATGACTTGTGTGAAATCAAAGGATCATCTAGCTGACATATTTACTAAATGGATTAGCAGTAAGATTTTTCATCCCATGCAAGTTGGGTATGAGATATAAATGCACCAACTTGAGAGGAAATGTTAAATTACATGTTATAATTTTCCTAAGGGTATTTTTGTGTTTGTACTATTTTACTATAAAACCTAGTGGACAAGAGAAAGAACTCTACTCCTTCATTCTCTCCTCTCTTTGCCGATATTGCCTCTCTTCACATCTTTCCCTTCTCTTTTTTCCTGTCAAAATCTAAATACTATAATACACTTTTACAAGTTTCTAGTTATTTAAAAAGTAATTCAGGTCGAGCTACATTATACTTTAACGAACATCTTGATAAGCAAATTTACAAATAAACCAAACTTAGTACAATCACTATTGTCTTTTTTTCAGCTAAGTGTTTGGGATAAGGAAGAAGATGGGCTTTTTGGCAGCTAAATTTTGCTTTGAAGTGCAAAAATTCCAACCATCAACATTTAAACTCAGGTTTTGACATCCACTATCAAGACCATCAAAGATCACAAGTGATGATTTACAGATGAGAAGCAATCTCAACATGACTTCATGTTACAGCAGTGAGCAGTACATCCACTTAGGATTCAATCAAAACAAGATAAGCATGCAAATTACATGTGAGAATATACCTTCCTAATATCTCTTAATGCAAAGAGTCCAATGCAAACCTCTCCTTTCACCATCCACTGTTTCAGCAAATTCAAAAGTAAACATATTAGTGTCAGAGTATATATATATATTATAATATATATGTGTCTATATATACGTGTGTGTGTGTGTGTGTGTGTGTGTGGATTTTGACGCAGCCGGTTGGTCATTACTATCTACTTGGGGCGCAAGGAAATCTCGGAAAAGCAAAAGGCCTACTTACAAAATGAAAAATAATAAATAAATAAACATGCAGTATGAAGTCTTCTCGAACAAAACCCAAGAATTGAAAGGCCATTGTCTAAAAAGTACGGACACATCTATCAAAAATGTCTGCCGTATCAAACACTCTTGTAAAATATTAACACTCCTCGTACACTTCCAAAAGCGTATCCAACACCGTTATGTTAAAAGTCGAAGCGTGCTGCTGTGTCCAATCACCATCTTCCTTCATATATATATTCCTCATATATAATTAAACACATCAATATTATAGTCATATCTCAACTAAAAAATCTAACCACGCCAAAATTATTATTATTACTTTTTTTAATAAGAAAAAGTAATGTCATTAAAACCGTGCAAAAAGGTGCAACCATGTATACATGGAGTATACCAAGGCCTATACAGGGGTCCTATACAGCTGGGATACTCAAATCCCCCAAAACTCAGAAAAATCTACAATCCCTCTCTCTCCATATGCACTACATGATACAGAGAGGCACCACATTCTAAGCCTCCTCTTGCTCCTCGAATATTCTCCAGGCCAGCACATAAAAAGCTCCTTCATTGACCTAACAGGGTGGAAAGCAAAAGAGCTATCCTTGGCCGGGAGAGCTACTCTGGTGCAGCCAGTAGTGTTGCCTTACCCAAGTAACCGCAATGATAGATAGAACCATCCCCAAATCTGCGAGGCCACAGAGCAATGCAACATATAATTGATTGATTCCCTTGACTGTTTACACATACAATACCAATCCAACACAATATTAACCCTTCTACTCAAATTATCAATGGTGAGAATAGTTTCCTTAGTGGCAAGCCAACCAAAAAAAGCCACTTCAATAGGAGCTCTTACACTTCGGAGGCTAACAAGGCCCGTATAAAGGGTCACCACCGAGAACACGCCATTACAAGTAGCACACAATGCCAAAGAATCCTCTATATCTGGATGAATACAATAGCCAAAAAAAGTTTCAAGAAGATCCTGCCACCAAATCTACATTTCAGTCAAATAGCGCCCCTCTAAGTAAGGTGTTCAAACCCCAACACTATGATCTCCGGACCAGTAATCCACCACATAAGCAACTTTAGTCACCGCAAACTTGGAAAACTTCTTGCTAAACAAATCTAGAAAGCTTCCTGCAAAGGCCTGTGTTTAACAAAAGTCTATGTCCACACCAAATGTCCGACCAAAACCTCACCCTTCTCCTGTTACCCACTAAAATTATTTACAAATCAATATGCACAAATCTCAATTAAACATGCACCACGTAAAAATTATTTACAAATCAATGTTGTATGGGGTTAATGAGGAAAGTAAGTAACCTCGTGAAGGTTGTGTTTCTAGGCCTCCTCAAAATCAAATTGTGTCCATATGATTTAAGGAAATGTGTCAGCCTCTAAAGGAAAGCAATTCCAAAAGACAGAGCCCTGACCAAAAAACAGTGGTTCAAGGAAAGCCAAACCATGTCTCACAAAATTCTTCTACTTGATACATTCTGCTATTTCTTGCTCCACGAACGCCCACAACCCTTACCATAAAAAGGGAGGGAATAAAATAACAACATACAAACCGAAAGGAACAGTAATAGAAACCCTGTCATCTCCTGGAATACCACCACCTTATTTAGTGTAGAAATGGCTATTGAAAGAGCAGCCGAAAGTGCAGATCTAAACACCACAATCATTTAATTTGATCAATCCAATCAACCAATGACCCTGCACTCAGTCCTTTCAAGAGTTACTAAATCTGACTCTTACCATGCTACAGAAAAAATAGAAGGTTTAGATTGTGCCAAGTAGGTTTAGATTGTCCCAACTTCAGCAATGAGGATTAGATTGTCCAAACTTCGGCAATGTTGGTAGGATGCCATATTATCAACATGTAACAGATGAACCGTAAATGTGTTAAAAAGAAATTCAGGAACTCTTAGTTGTCAAGATTGATCTTTCTTATAGTTAAGTTACATATCATATCAAACCTAAAATTTATGTTCACTTCACTTACAAAAATATGATTGATCATTTTTCTACCTTATTCCAGAAATAGAAAGATAATCTTAAAATGAAACTAGGTTAGAAGACAATCATCCAAAGAGATGACCAGTTAAGAAGCACGGGTGTGGACACTAGATAAGGATGCTACACAACAAGCTAAATTGGCACTGCTGCACGGCATGTATGTATGTATTGCTGAATAAATTACATCAGGGATACTATCGACAACTGGAACATGGTCAGGAAACTTCTTTTATTAACAAACGAGCCCATTTTGTTTTGGATCTTTTATCCTTAACTCTTTTATTAACAAACGAGCCCATTTTGTTTTGGATCTTTTGTGTGTTTTACATTTTTTTATACTAGAGGATTATGGAACTGATTTATATCCTAAGAAGCATGATGTAACAAATCCAAAGAAGAAGCATGAAGTAACAAATCCAAAGAAAATGCATGACGACAATCACCCCAAGGGATCCATATGATAAGCACTCCTGTTGTTTTAGAAAATCCATTCTGAAAACTTGCTCATTAACATATTTACAAACTATATAAAGGAAAGAGGACAAAAGAGAATGCAAACTACACAAGAAACTCATACTCGCAAGTATGTTCACCTTTTCTGTACGGCAATTAGGATCACAACTATGGTTTATGAAACGGCCCAGGTTCCCTTTAGCACATGCATCTATTACCTGGAAGAAGAAAAAAGGAGCAAATGTGGACATTATACTAGATCGAGGAAATTGTGGTAAAACCACCACACAACAAAAACTTATGTTTGAATTACTAGTTCAAGGCAAGCCAAACATGGGAAATACAAATGGAAAAAGTATTTACACACAAAGGGATGACTGATGACCACAAGATGATCCAAATTGAAATTATCACACTTGGTACAAAAGGTTTAAGGAAGTAAATGTGCCACCCTGCTGCTATACGTACAATAAAGGAATGCAAGATGCAAGTTGAAAGGAGGAAGGTGGGGGGGGCAACAACAACAACAAAGAAACAAATTCGCATTCATCTCAACATTCTTGTGGGGTGGGGTACTCACTCACATGCTACTAGTTATAACAGTAACAAAACATGCTAAAGAAACAACAAGAGCCAGCATGTAGTTGTAGCAGAACTGAATCCTAGGAGAAATGTTGCAGTAAAGAAGTGCAAAATGTTGCAGGTTTAAGTCGCTAGAATCTCGACAATTAACTGAGAATTCCAGCCAACATTGACTATTATTTTGCTAAAGGAAAATAAAGCAGGGAACCATGAAAAAGAAAACACATAATTTTAGACCTTTACTACTTTTACTTTGCCATAAAAGTGTTCCTGTTTCCGGAAGATAAAATTCCAAGGATTTTTGCTTTAAGAATTCCAGTTTTCATGTTCAACAAATAACAATAAATAAAAGTGAGCTTTCATGTTAGTCAGACCCAGCCTAATACAGTTCACAATTACACAAGAATCAAGATCAGCTGCTTTTTGAGTTGAAACTCAAAATTGTCTGTCAGCCCCGTGTCTCTCCATGAGGACATATATGAAAAGAATCAAAGCATATTCTTTCCAATCAACAGGGAGAACATAAAAAAATTAATAAAGAAAAGGAAAAAAAATTGTTTGATGGCAATGCTAAAAATGTAGTATGACAAGTACTACACATAATTTGTTTACATGTAACAACAATCTGCCCATGATTATGAGTGCATCAACTATCTACATCTACCAGAGAAACAAACAAGCCTCTCCAACCAAAAGAAGGGAAAGAATCTTTAAAAAAAAGTTGTCAACCAAAACAGTGCCCAGTTAACACCAAGAACTGCACAGGGCAATGTTGTCCCAGTTACAAGAAGTTCCATAACTTGAGCTCATGAAGTACCTTGGAATATAGAACAACCAGTAGCTTCCAAATAGAATTATACTCTCTTAAATAACATCCTACTCACAAATTGATACCCGAAACGATTTAATAACTTTTCAAAATAACATTAGAGCAGAGATTGCCAAACCTCACTGCCATTCAATGTCATGAAGTAAAAATGCTTATGACCCATTGAAGCATACTTTTTTTGCCGTGCCTCATAAGCTTGCATATCAAGCACCTAGAAAACCATAGATTGAAACAATTTAACAATAATTAGTCAAGTTCAATAAGGTACACAGATCTGGACATGATAAAAATATACAGGCATATGTATGCATGTTACAGATTGTAATTTAGAAATTATTAGCTTAAAAAAAGAATTTGCAAATATAAATAAAAGCATCAACATAAGTGTTGGTTGAACCATGAAGAGTATGCTTACAAGGATGCTAATGATTAACTTGTGTCCCTTACAAGATTTCTTCTTGACCAATAATACTGAGTATGTTATCCATAATGATCTTTGAAAAGGAATGGACCACCAACTCCAACACAGTTTTTTATTTAAAACAAATAAACATTACTTGAACATCCATCATATGGTGCTGCATTTAAACAAAGATAGTCACTTTAAAAACCATTTATTTTGTACATTTGGGTTCATTATTTAGTGGGTCTTTGGCTGCCAGCTTAAGGCTGGCTTTTAGCATTTTTGTTTAACTAGGCAAAAGTCTCACCAGGACAAAAAAAAAAGAAAAAAAAAACTGGCTTTAATAACATTTTAATTATTTTTGGTTGTAACTAAAACTCAGCAGCTTTTTTGGGTCAGATGTAAAGCTGGAAGCAAACGGGATTTTGCCTTTTGCACTTCTAATAAAAAAAAGTCCAAAGGCCTGGCATAAAGCCGACAGCCAAACAGGCCCTTAATGAAGACAGGGCATGTTCACGACTCTGAATTCAGCAACCAGTCCCAAAAGTTCTCAACCTTTGCTTTGCCAATTCCTGTCGTAGGATTTGGTGAATATTTTTTGAAACAAAATTTTAATATTTACCTCCCCAACATATTCAATAAGAAATTGTCCTTCAGAGATATCTTCTAGTGACTGGAGTCCATAACCCTTCTTCCCACATCGGAACCACCTCAATTTGGAATACTTGTGTTTCTGAAACTGCAACCAGATAGTCGTATAAAAGCTATACCCTTTATATACAAAAAAAAAAAGAATACAAAAAATAAACACAAATCTAGGAAAAGAGCCAACCTGTTGATTTGAGCAACGTTCCCCACATGGGCATGTCCCTTTAACACATTCAATGTTAAGTATTCGATTCAAGCATCCATCACCACAACCCATTCTGCCATTTAGAGGCGGTTTGCAATGGCAAACCATTATCTGGTAGGAGTAAATCAAAATCATACCAAGAAACAAAAAAGTTACAGCCAAAATCTCAGCAGTTTCAATAGCCGAAGGCAAGCTTAAAAAGCATCAATTTGTCTATCATATAATTAGGGAAAATTACTTAGCACCCCCTAAACTATCATCAAGTATCAGTTTAGCCCCCTAAACTTCAAAACTATACATTTAGGTTCCTCGACTATTTAATTTGTAACACTTTCACCTCTCCAAGTGGGGTGTTGAGTGATTTAAATGTACGGTTTTGAAGTTGAGGAGGATAAGCTGATATTTGGTGATAGTTCAGGGGGTGCTCATGCATTTTTCCCATATAATTACTAAGATCTCGTTTCCAAAGACAGAAAAAATGGGAGAGGGAGGGATGGGGAGAAGGGGAGAGTGAGAGAGCACTCAGCCTCCAAAGTAACAATTTCAGTGTCCCATATTGTAACCATACATCTTAACATTGACAACATAGACATTCTTACATTAAGGTTTCCACTCATTCAAAAGGGAAGAAAATAAAAAATGACTTTAAAGAAAGAAGAAAAAGTTAATTGTACTGGTCTTCAATGTTTATACATAAATTTCAACATAGAAAAGCCTAGGCAACAATGAAATTGTTTATATCAAATGAGACAGCAAATGGATGAGAAACCATCACACATGGAAAAGTTTGCTCAGATAGATAGAAATAGGGTTAAAGCAGCAGTAAGTTCTCTTTTCCTTCTTCCTTCACCACAAGCTTACCCAAGGCATGGAAAGGGTATATCACTATATTGCCTGTATATATAGAAGCACACTAACAAAACAAGGAAAAGGCCAACATCAACCTATGGAAATTGTCAACAAAATCCAAAAATGCCCACCAATCAAAATCACAAAGACACTCACCCATCTATACAAAAAATAAGAAAACTCTAGACTGTATGATTGTATGTAGAGGGTCATCCACCCCATCAAACAAGAGGCACCCCAAATAACCACATCAAGCATAAAGGAGCCAATTTCCATGCATGCCTTCTCTTCTTTTTATTCAATAAGTAATTGTATGAAAGAAAAAGAGCATCAGGGAATGCAACCCAAAAAGATGCAAGAAAAGGGGCCGCACAAGCCATAATAAGGTAGATGCACAGAAAGATCCACTGGTTACAAAAACAAAGAATTAACGAACAAATCTAGATTAGGGTGCCCTCTCCCTGACACCCAACTATACAAAATGGACAAAAAGTTGCTCTTACGAATGGGGATAAACACCTCTACTCCTTAAAAAGATCTCTTGTTGCAGTCTAACCAACTCATCCACATAAAGCACCCAGGCGCTAACCTCCAAGCCTTTTTCTACGACTCCCGACCTTGGCGCCCCTTCAACTCTCTAGAATCCCTACAACGTCTCCATTCAAAACCCACTTCAAACCAAACAAAACGGATCAAACTCCACAAAGCCGGGGCTACCAAACAATGTAGAAGCAAATTTGAGACCAACTCTCCATCATACTTGCACATGCAACACCAATTGACGATGACCCTCCTCCTACGAATGAGGTTATTGATGGTTAGTATCTTCCATTGTGTTGTTGCCCACCACCACCACCCAAAAAAAAAAAAAATAGTACGCGCCCCTACCCTTTATAATCACCTCCAAGGAAAACACGTCACAAAATTGCCAGTCAAACACTCAGTGAATGAGCTGATATCAAACATGCCATTCCCCTTGCCCCTCCACCTTAATCAGTCTTCTTCTTCGACATCTTGACAACTGTAAAAGGAAGCAAGCAAAGTCAACAAACAATTCACCTCCCAGTCTTGAGGATCCCTCCTTAGCCCAACATCCCAGAAAAAGTCTGCACCTGATCTCATATAAACCTCCACTAAAGCCTCCTTGTCCAAAGCGATCCTGAAAATAACTCGAAAGGTATTAGCAAGAGAATCTTCCCTTCACCACCACCTATGAGTTCAGAGTCTGGCCTGTTGCCCCTACCCACTTTGAAGCTAATACAATTGGAGAAAGTCCCTTACACTAACCAAATGCCTTTTCACACCCCCATACCATGGGGATTGGAAACCACATCGTCCCGAATCCACCCAACAAGCCCACATAGTTGGCTTCCATCACCCTCTTCCAGAATGTGTCCCTTTCGAATGCAAATCACCACAACCACTTGCCAAGTAACGCCTTGTTGAAGGTAGACATATTCCGAATCCCTAAGCCCCCATCAGGAAAAGGGTTGCACATTGTGTTCCCATCAACAAGATGGCATTTGAATTCCTCTCCTAAGCCGCCCCAAAGAAAATCACGCTGCAACTTTTCTAACTTTTTAGCCACTTAGGCTAGAATGGTATGGACGGACATTAAGTAAATGGGGATACAGACCAGAGCATTATCAATGTTAACCTTCGACCTTTAAACAGATATTGCCTCTCCTAACTTGCCAACTCCTATAGAACCTTTTAACCACTCCGTCCACGACATAGCAACCAAGGGATAAGCTTGAAGAATTGCCCCATCTTGAATTAGCTAGAAATTAGATAGATTCACCCGGAGGCCCAAACGCTCTTGGAAACAAATAGCACACCTTGATTGGCCAAGTTGAACTCCATCGGCACCACGAAAAATCATTATCTCGGTAAAAAAAAAAATGAAAAATCAAGAGATGGTTCCTTTCAATAGATTCGAGATCCAACTCTAAAACCCTCCAAAAAACCTCCAGCGACTATTCTGTACACAAGACTACATAGTGCCTCCATAACTAAAATAAAAGAGCAGTGAGAGAGGGCCCCTAACTCTGCATATTTAGTGCTTAAAATCTTATCTCTTATATAGCTAGTCTCAAGCTCGGAGAAAGGAGGAAGGTCGTGCGTTAGGTACCTAAAAATCAGTACGTCAAAATACCTGCCAGATTTTTATGAACATAAATTCAAATAATTTGCATGTCAATGCTAAGGCATCCCCCTTAAGTAACGTGTTGCGCTTGCCTTTTGGCATGCGAATAATGGGCAAGAGGCGCTGCAACGACGCCCGTGCACGGTGAAAAAATGAGCAATGATTATTGCGCTTACCTAGACGAGCATGGGTAAAGAAGTTAGCCCAGAATTATAGGCTTAAGCAACTTGGAATATAGGAACCTTAACATGTAAAACAATGGAATTAGTTGATACTATGATTAAAAAGAAAATTAGTATAGCGTACTTACAAGAGACTAAATGGGGAGGGGAGATTTCAATGGACACATAGAAAACAAGAGACAAGGATATGAAAAGGATCATGAGGGATTTGGTTATGGGAATCGAAATGAAGCCGGAGAAGGGATCTTAGATTTTGCAGTAGCATTTAATTTTATATTAACCAATACTTTTTTTAAAAAAAAAAAAAAAGACTAAATAACCTTTAAGAATGGGTTTCATAAAAGTTAAATAGATTATTTCCTTATTAGAAACGCAGACCGCCCAATATATAAAAATTGCAAAGTCGTTCCTAGAAAGAGTTTAACATCACAACATAAACTTATGATACAGTGGTACTAGATATTCACATTAAGAGACAACATAAGGCAAGAAGAAATATTAGAATCCCACGAACTAGATGGTAGAATCTTAGAAGTGAGAAATTAAAAATTTTTACGAATAAAATGTGTAAAAAAGTAATGTGTGATTTGGAAGAATATACTAATACTAAGTGGAATAGAACAACGGAATACATTAAAAAGATATCAAAAGAAGTTCTCAAAGAGTCAAAAGAAAAATGCCCTATAACTAAGGAAACCTTGTGGTGGAATGATGTCGTTCAAGCCATATTAAAAGTAAATAAGGAATGTTTTAAAATGTGGCAAAAGAATAGAAATGGGAACAATTTTAAAAGCTATAAACAAGCTTGTAAGAATGTTAAAAGAACCATTAAAAATGCTTAAATTAAAAACTTATGATAATTTTTAGACTAAATTAGATAGTAAAGAGAAATAAAAGAATATCTATAAACTCGTTAAATGGAATGAAAGGAAAACAAAACACCTTACTCAAGTTAAATACATAAAAAGCGAGGATTCAAGGGTGTTAATGAAGTACAAGGGGCTTAAGGAAAGATGGAAATCCTATTTTGAGAAATTATTAAGCAAAAAACATGTAGAAATATATGGAGGAAAGGAATATGATAACTTTGATGACACTAGAGAATATAAGTTCTATTGCAGAGTAAGAAAATTTAAAGTGAAAACTGCAATAAAGATAATGAAATCAGGTAAGGCTTTAGGACCAAATGGTATCCCTGTGGAGGTTTGGAGATGCCTAGGCGATGTGGGCGTGTCTTGGTTAACAAAATTATTTAATAAAATCATAATGACTAAAAAAATACTCAAATAGTGGAGAAAGAGTATTCTAGTGCCTATATATAAAAATAAAAGAAGTATTCAAAATTGTTACAAGTATAGAGGTATTAAGTTGATAAATCATACGATAAAACTATGAGAAAGAGTAATTGAACATCGCCTAAGGTTAACAATAACAATGTCAGAGAATCAGTTTGATTTTATACACGGTAGATCAACTATGAAAGCAATCCACCAATTAAGTAGATTAATAGAGAAGTATAGAGAAAAAAAGATCTTCGTATGGTTTTTATAGACTTGAAAATCCCTAAGATAGAGTGCCTAGAGATATCATATGACGAGCAGTGGAGAGAAATTGAATGACAAAAGGGTACATTGATGTGATAAGAGACATATAAGATGGAGCTACCACAACAATTAGATCACCCGCAAAAGAAACAAATAAATTTCTGATTACAGTAGGATTACACCAAGGATCAGCTTTTAATCCTTATCTCTTTGCCTTATCTCTTCGTATGGCTTTTATAAACTTGAAAATTTCTAAGATAGAGTGCCTAGAAATATCATACGGTGGGTGTTGAAGAGAAATCAAGTAACAAAAAAGTACATTAATATGATAAGAGACATATATGATGGAGCTACCACAACAATTAGATCACCTGCAGAAGAAACAAGTAAATTTCTTATTACAGTAGGATTACACCAAGGATCAGCTATTAGTCCTTATCTCTTTATTTTAGTTATGGATGAGCTGACTAGACATATTCAGAATAATGATCTATGGTATATGTTGTTTGTTGGTGATATTGTCTTAGTGGATGAGACTAGGAGTGAAATTAATACTAAATTGGAAGTGTGACGAAAAGCTTTGAAGTCAAAAGGATTTCGAGTAAGTTGAAACAAAACTAAATATATAGAATACAATTTTAGCAGTGATATGAACATTAATAAGGAAGAAATAAATATTCAAAACTAAGTGATACCTAAGAGTGAATATTTTCGTTATTTAGGTTTGATTAGTAACAAAGATGTAGAGATTGCAAATTATGTAACCCATAAAATCAAAGTTGGTTGGATCAAGTGGAGGGGTGCATCTGGCGTTCTATGTGATAGACGGGATACCTACAAGATTAAAAAGAAAACTTTATAAGACAGCTATTAGACCAACGATTCTATATAAGACAAAATGTTGGGTTACTAAGAATGATCACATAAATAAAATGAGTGCTGAAACAAGAATGTTAAGATGGATGTGTGGTAAAACTATAAAAGATAATATAAGATCATTAATCACCAACTCATCTAAAAGCTTAAGCTGTTAGAGAGAGAGTTAACTTTATTTTTTATATCTTCAGCACGCCCCCTCACGTGTAGCCTTACTCTCCTTCATAAGTCGACTAAGCACGTGCAACTTTTTTTTAATTATTTGGTAGACGGTGAGATTTAAACACAGGATCTATTGCCTGCTCTAATACCATATAAGATCGTTAATCACCAACTCATCTAAAAGCTTAAGCTGTTAGAGAGAAGGTTAACTTTATTATTTATATCTTCAACAGATAAAATTAGAATAAAAAGATACGTGGAATGGCAAGAATCGTACCAATTGAAAATAAGTTGAGACAAACTAGATTAAGGTGGTTGGACACATACAATATAGACCAGTTGATGCAGTAGTAAAGAAAAGCGACAAGATCGTGTAATGAAAACACTAAAGGGGAGAGTAAACTTATATTAACATGGGATGTCATAGTAAGAAAAAATATGAACTTATTACTAAATATATGGCCCTTAACAGAGCAGAATGGCGCAAAAGAATTCATGTACCTGACCCCAATTGATTGGGTAAAGGCTTAGTTTGGTTTAGTTTGGTCAGTGAGAGAGGGCTCCTTCAAAGAAGACCTCTACAAGGTTGAGGAAAAAAAGGAGTAGGCGACCTATTTACCAAGATCGATAGCCGAATGGAAGAGACACAGAAATGAATCCATTGACACCACTTCCTACAAAACCTCATCCTATTCAAAAGGTACAATAAGTCCAAATTTACATGGTTGCAGGCCTTCTCAATGTCTAGCTTGCAAATAACCCTAGCTTCGCCACTCGGGAGACCAACATCAACACATTCGTTAGCCACCACTGCATC
The DNA here is from genome assembly GCA_032270985.1 of Heliamphora pulchella. Classification (NCBI taxonomy): domain Eukaryota; kingdom Viridiplantae; phylum Streptophyta; class Magnoliopsida; order Ericales; family Sarraceniaceae; genus Heliamphora; species Heliamphora pulchella. Next base: position 4,472,764 of record JAULJZ010000021.1, on the reverse strand, counting down.
AAGAATCTGCCAACCCTCAACAAAAGCATTCTTCGAATCAGAAACAATGATATGCAGAACTCTTTTCAACCTCCTTATAAGGACCTTTGCAAACAATTTGTGGACACTGCTGATTAGACTAATTACTCTAAAGTCCCTAGTGTTCTCTGCTCCACCCTTCTTAGAAATCAAAGATACGAAAGAAGCATTAGTTCGAAGGTAGCATGCTCATGAAAGTTGTGGAACAAATCCATCATGTCACCCCTCACTACCTCCCAATAATGCTTAAAGAAAGGATAAACATACCATCATGGGTGTTGCCTCTATCAAGATCCTTAACAACATACAACACCTCATTCAAGAAAGGCTTCTCAAGGGCACAAAGAGCCTCATTAAAAATAGAATCAAACTCCAGACCGTCCAGCCCAGCCTCTAACTGCCAAGGTTTGTTAAAAGCCAGCAATGTCATTTCTAATCTCGCTCTTTTCCACCAACACACTCATTTTAATACAAATGTGCCCAATTTGGGTGGACTTACAATACACATTAGCCGTTGGATTTACCATACACATTGATCGTCCTGTGAAAAAAAAAATGAGTATTCTAATTCCTTTCCAAGAGCCATAGAGCCCTAGATCTCTTCCATTAGCACCCACACCCCCATCAACACCCTCTCTGCCCCTTTCATTCCTCAAAGATTCAATCCCCAGAAAAGAGAAAAAAGAGGGTGACCAAGAAGAGGGAAGGAGGCCTAAATGGACCGCATGGAAGGGGGGAAAGGGGACCTTCTCAACAAAAGAACCAGAGGCACGCATTCGAGAATAGAGGCCATATCTAAAGCACAATGTAAAGGCTGATAAGGATTGTCCAAAAAACTGGGCTAGGAACCCTGACCGTCCTCTCGAGTTGAATGGGCTGGAACCCAAGGGGCATTGCCTTTAGTGGCCAGAGAGAAACAGGCAGGAGGGCCCAATATGCACCGAGACACAAAGCATTTGAAATTTGAATAAGAGGGGCCATTGAACCAGCTGACTTCTACAAGCTAGGGCCAGACCCAGGGCGAAGTTTCACTTGCGGCAACAAGAGTTAGATCCACGCGCTGCATGTCTACGAGAGGGAGGAAGATGGATTTGCAATTGACGGAGAGAGATAACAAAGCTTGTGAGGGATGATGCGAGACTCCATTTATGACCATTGGAGAACATAGGTCCAATCTCCCTACCTCAAAAAGAATGACACCAGGATTTCACGGCCATCTCCTCTAATGTTCAAGCGAGCAAAGCTCAAGTTCTGTTACATATAAGTGATTTGGTCAGTTTTCATAAAACTTCCACAACAATCTCCAATGGCTACAAAGACTTGTTTATCCTAGATGTGTACCGGAAGATCCATAACCCTGATCAAAACAAGCTTCAGAGAAAAGGATGTCTATGATGCAGACCAACAAGGAACTTGTCCATAACCAAAGGATGTCCTGCCGCTTCCCATTTTTGTGACGCCAACCTCTGGGCTTCTTCCCTGGAAGGGAAGATATAGATGAGCACAGTCCCACCAAGATCACCAACTTGAACTTTTGAAGTTGATTGCCAAAGACGGTTAACCCAACCTTCCACCGTTAGGGCAACCGCCTCTCTTCCTTGACGTCGACTAACCTACCCACTAAACAAAGACTAAGGTACTCCATCGAGGCTTCATCCATCTTCGTATCAATCTCAAAGTTGCCCACAAAAACACCCACATTCAGCGTTGCCCCCCATCAGGAGTTCTAGCCAGTTACGCAACTACGTGACCTCCGCAAAAGGACTTCGGCTTCTTACAGTTGATCCAACCGCCGCCAGGGTTGAACCCCCTCAACGCCAAAGTAGAACTGCTCCAACCATCGCCGTAGAGAGATTCAGAGAAAGAAAACTCTCAACGGCTATCAATGAACGATGTGAGCTAAAGAGAACAACCCTTCTGATTGGAACAGCACTATGGTGAGAGAACCCGACAACCCCCTCGAAGACTTCCTAGGAAGCCTAAGTTGTAAACCCTATACAATAAAACAAAACGCTTTTTGACAAGCCCAGGGCTCTCAAGGCCTATCAAAGAAAGATGAAGACAAAGCCCTAATCCTCTCCCCACCATGATCAAACTAGCTCAACCTAAGGAGTCAAAATGATCCTACAGAGAACTCGAAAGAGTTGTCACCATAGATAACGATCCTCCTAGCTTCCATTCTCACCATTCCATAATAAAAGTTTCAAAATCCTTGCCTTCTCTTCTTACCAACCCGCACCCCATTTCAATAGTGCATGTAATCATCCGTATATCCTTTTCTTTTGTTGACAAGTGAATAATCGAATTCCACCAAGAAAAGACCCAAGAAATACCAAACAACATCAAGACAATAGCCTGAATCCCCTAGTCACTCTACAACGACCGTGATAATGTTTTACCAATTTCGGTATCTTCATTAGGAATTAAACACCAATTGACATGATATGCTTACACTAAATGAAACCAACCAAAGGAAATATTTTGTTGTGTACAGTAGGCAGTCTTGGATGGAGCTTTTCCCATATGGAACTCCTGACAAGAGGAGAGTGCAAACTACTAAAATATTCTCAAAATAGAGTAGGTCTAATGAGGCTCAATATAATTAACAGGAGGAGAGGGGGGAGAAAGAAAAGGAAAGCAAACTGACGCTCATGTTCTCTATCTGAAAAGTACCAAAAGGCAACACAATAGACCCCTTATCGCAACTTTGTACAAACAAGGCTCCAAGATCAATAATTTTGGCATGATTAGTTCTCATACAAAAAAAAAAAGTAACAAAATTAACATTGATTACAGGGTTACTTGCAATGCCCTACACATGCAAACAATATGCGACAAGATCTATAAGAACTTGACAAACTGACGAAGAAAACACTTGGGAAAGAGACACTGACTGACAGGCGCACACAGATCGTTTTCCTTTTCTGATTAGCAAATTTCTCAGCCACCGAATTGACCTCTAACAGATTATACTCGCAAAAATCTATAAAGCAAAACTACTATAATAATAGGTATGTAATTTACTTATAGAACCACAATTTCCATCAAGATGTCAAACTGCTCCTCCCCCATTATTATTCCAATTCAAAACATATTTTCCAGAAGGGAGATTTTGCCTTAACCTAGAGGATCCAAGCAAGCACTGAGTTCATAATTCTCTAAATTATACTACCAATTGATTGAAATAGTCCTTTACCAGGCAAAAAATAAAAAAACTGAGACACCACGTTTTCTGCATCTCCACAGCATGTTAGCTCCACAATTTCCCGCAATGAGATTGATGACTTCCAAACTTCCACCACACCCCAGATATGATTGACATTTGACACATTTCTAGACATCTTTAAGAAAATAACCATTTCCCATTATTCACACCAGCAAAAATCACCCTTTTCATTCACCTTCATTGGCTTTATAATAGACAGATTATGTTTTCCATAAACCCACATGGGGATAGTACTTAATGCAGCCAGAAAAGAAAGAAAATATCAATCTTAATTATGAGTGAAAAGTTATAAATGTAAAATCTGTCAGGCATTGACCTCATCAATGGTTTGGCTTTTACGGCTACGATGTAGAAACAAATTCGACTTGATAAGCATCCAAGAGGACTGTTGGTGAACTGCAAAGCATATTAACTTGTCTCAGGCATCCAAATAAAGGATGAATATTCACGATAAACCCAGTCAGTCATAGAAGCTCAGTCAAACTCATTACCATGCTACCACTAGCAAAAATAAAATACCTGTTGAGGTTCTTTGTTCCCATCTCTTGGAATTCAAACGGGCATCTGAAGCATCTTCCTCACAGGAGGCATCTGATATTTCCAACTCTGCATTAATTTCTGCATTTGACTTTTCTTGAGGAATTGAGCAGTCAGCAAAGCCTTTATCGACGTTGTCCTTGCAGATCCTTTAATATGAATCACATATAACACAATAAGTCAATTTAATACACAACAGAAGATATCTACATTACCCAACTGATCCACAAAGTCTTAGTTATATCAGAATTTTGATATAATTTAACATAAGAATTACGAATATGCTGTTGTAAAAAGGTCAGCTTGGTGCACGAAGCTCCCGTCTTACAAATATGCATGTTGTACGTAAAATAAATTAATTGTAGCAAGTATATGTTAATTTCCAAATTACGGATATGCATGTCGTACGTAAATAAAATAAATTAATTGTATCAAGTATATGTTAGTTTCATTTTGATCATTTTCCAAGGGTAAGGCTTGTGATCAAGTTTAACCCCTTGGGGCCCAAAATTTCCATGTAAAACATCATAGCTAAACAGTTCTGGCAGCCATGCATAGCATCAGCTTGGCTTGGTGTGAGGAAACGCCCCTCCGCAGGACCCCACATCAATGCCTAAGGTGCACCCCTTGGAAGGTCCCGCACTTGCACACAAAGTCAACCAAGGGTGTGCAATCAAGTTCCAAGGTCATGCTTGCCACGAGGATGCCCAACACAAGCCCAAGTGAGGCCCCCAAGGCAGCACACAAGCAGCCATGTGCATGGGCAAAGGCAACGCCACAGCAGAAGCAGCCAGGAGAGTCCAGTGCAGCAGCAGCAGCCAGGAGCGCCAAGCGCAGAAGCCAGGAGCGCCAACCGCAGCAGCATGTACAGAACCCCACGTGCAAGCGCGCCCAGTGCCCGCGCACGCCCCTGCACCTGCACGCCTAGCGCCCCTGCCCACTCGTGTGCGCCGAGTCTGTGTCCGGCCAGCTGGTAACAGCGGCCAGGCAGTAACTTCTGTGGCCTTTTTTGGAGGATCAAATGGATGTTTTGGATATTGTAAATTTTTATGTATGTAGCCATAGAGAGCTACCATAGGGCAAAAGCCCTGTGTTTTTTGAGTTCTGTTAGTATTTTTAGAAATTCACTATACATCCACAAACATGTACCGTGTTTCTTTGTACCACTTTGAAAATGGAACGCTATATTAGAGGAGGGTCACTTGGGTGAGAGTCAACCCAAACTTTCTTGTACTTTAGGCCTTGGTGTACTTCTGTTTGCCATGTCTTGTAACTTTGTTCAACACATGTAAAGCTTTGTTTACATTAATGAAAGTGCATATTTTGTACCAATCTTGAGCTCGTACTAATTGTGCACATATTGTTTGTTGCTTGTTGAATTGTGCCATGTTCCCAACTTTGTGGTCCACATACTAACTTAATATTGTTTGCTTTCCTTGGCAAAGATCTTTGGGTGACCTCAGGCGGGCTAGCAAGAAGTGTTTTGCCAAGCGCCACACACAACGCCCCTATTCAGCAAGGCCAACGTGTGACACTTGGCCACGCCAGCCCTGTTAATTGAGAATAATCTATTATCAGAAGGCTCAACCTCTCAAATTGGAAAATTTCACTATATATAATAATTACAGAAATATGTACAGCAAAACCCTAATGGGCCCTTATCGCTAACGAACCTATCTAGAAATATTATATATATACATCTACTAATATTACTAGCACACCCCCTCAAGCTGGAACATAGATGTCAATCATG
>JAULJZ010000021.1:4456595-4467130 GCA_032270985.1 Heliamphora pulchella | reverse complement strand
TTTTATTTATTTTTTGATAAGTAAAATTGATTTTATAAAAAAAGGCATTAAAGGGAATGCCACCCGTATACATGAGCTCCACCTCCGCAAAGAGGAGTTTAGTATAAAACCTCGATAAAAAATAGTTAATCCAAGGACAACGACTCTATAAACTCAACTATACCAAAAATAGATTGTGTTCTTTCAGACAACCATCTATACAAGTTACTGAAAACACCTTTCAATTTATACAACAAAGATTTGATTTTGTCCAATGATCTTTTATTCCACTCCATTCATATCAACCACATCAAACACATGACGAGACACCATGCCCTCATTTCCCTTGAAACTCTCCCACCCCTCCATCCCATTAAACACCACTCACCTCCTATTGAATGATGAATGACTTTTTCATGCAAACTATTGAATGATGAATGAAGTAGAGTTTGCTTTCATGAGTTTTAACTGAAATGTGGCATACGAAAAAATAGAACTTCATTAGCCATCCTCCCATTTGGTGATACAAGAATAATATGCCAATACAAGCATGGGATAGGTAATTTCGATGCTTGCCCCCTTTCATTGTCCTTTGTAGGGAGAACTAGCGTCAAATTTAATAGTTGCTCCTCTAGAATATTGTTAACCTTTGGGACCTTTTTAGAGATTATGCTGGAGATATCCTTTTGGTCTTCTAAGCAAGATGAAGATGACTATGCCATAGAGGTAGGGTTCCAAAGTTTATGGACGTAGAAATGATAGGATTGTGTTAATTTTACATAACAAGAAGAGGACCCACAAGTGGCTATTACTTGGTATGGTCCATGGATTGGTCACTTTCTTGGAAGAGTGGTCAGTTTATTTGAGAGCTTAGGATTTGTCCAGTTGTGTTGGGGTGGTGGATTCTCAACAATGAGGAAAAAAAAGTGCCTGGTTTGCTGAAAGATGGAAGTTTATGATATTTTAATACTAGATTAGATAGTAAAAAGTGAGAAAAGAACATTTATAAACTTATTAAGTAGAGAGAAAAGAGAGGAAGAGACGTTACTCAAGTCAAATACATAAAAAGCAAGGATTCAAGATTATTAGTGAAATATGAGGAGATTAAGGAAAGATGAAAAACCTATTTTGAGAAACTATTGAACGAAAACATATAGAAAGATTCGGAGAAGAGGAATTTGATAACTCAGACCAAATTATAGAATATAAATTTTCTCATAGAATATGAAAGTTTGAAGTAGAAGCTGCAATATAGATAGTAAAATCAGGTAAGACTTTAGGATAATATGGTATCCTATGGAGGTGTAGACATGCTTAGGCGAAGTGGGAGCGTGTTGGTTAACAAAGTTATTTAATAAAATCATAATGTCTAGAAAAATATTTGAAGAGTTGAGAAAGAGTATTCTGGTACTTATTATAAAAATAAAGGAGATATTCAAAATTGTAACAACTCAAAATTGTAACAACTATAGAAGTGTTAAATTGATGAGTCATACAATGAAATTTTGAAAAAGAGTGATTGAACATCACCAAAGGTTAACAACAATGTCACAGTATCAGTTTAGTTTTATGCTTGGTAGATCTATTATAGAAGCAATCCACCTACTGAGATGATTTATAGAAAAGGCTAAAAAAAGGGAGAGAGATCTTTATATGATTTTTATAGACTTAGAGAAGTCCTATGATAGATTGCCTAGAGATATCATATGGTGGCCGTTTGAGAAAAACTGAGTGATAGAGAGGTGCATACTACATTAATGTGATTAGAGATATGTATGATGGAGCTGTCGCGACAATTACATCACCTGCATAAGAAATAAGTGAATTCCCAATTACAATAGAATTACACCAATGATCAACTTTGAGTCCTTATTTTTGCTTTAGTTATGGATAAATTGATTTAAAATATTCAGGATGATATTCTATGATGTATGTTGTTCTCTGAAGATATTGTCTTAATAGATGAGATTAGGAGTAGAGTTAATGCTAAGTTAGAAATATAAAAGAAAATGTTGGAGTCAAAAGGGTTTCGAGTAACTATGAAAAAAATTAAATATATGGAATATAATTTTAGCAGAAATATGAGGACTAATAGTGAAGAAATAAGGATTCAAAATCAAGAAATACTTAAGAGTGAATATTTTTATTATTTAGGTTCGATTATTAACATAGATAGAGAGATTACAAATAATATAACCTATAGATGTGCTTTCGACGTTCTATTTGATTAACGGATACCTCCAAGATTAAAAGAAAAATCTTATAAGACAACTATTAGACTAGTGATTTTATATGGGACATAATGTTGAGCTCTTAAGAAAGATCATATAAATAAGATGAGTGTTGCTGAAATGTTAATGTGGATGTGTGGTAAGATTAGAAAAAACAAAATTAGGAATGAAAAGATTCGTGAAATAGTAGGAGTCGCACTAACTGAGAACAAGTTGAGAAAAAATAGGTTAAGGTGGTTTAGACACATACAACATAGATCAGTTGATGCAGTATTAAACAAAAGCGATTAGATTAGGAGTCATGGAAACATTAGTGGTGAGACCTAAATTAACATGGGATGCCGTTTTAAGAAAATATATGAATTTATTGAAACTAACTAAATATATGACTCTTAACAGAGTATAATGGCGTAAAAGGATTCATGTAGCCGACCCAATTGATTGGGACAATAGCTTAGTTTGGTTTGGTTTGGTTTGAACTCATGCATATTACTTTTGTACGTTGTTTGTGTATTGTGCAGCTTTGTACTTTGCAAAATTAATTGTCCTCTTTATGTGGATTCTAGGTTGTTACTTTGTTTTCTTTGTTATGATCGAGCAATCATAATTTTAGTACAGGATTGTACCCTTTACATGCTAATACTATGAAGAACTTTCCTATAGGTTTAGCTCTGATCCGGAAACATCCATGGGCCTAGTGCAGCATGAAGGTGGGCCTTGTGGTGTATTAGCCGCTATACAAGTAATGCCTTTATCTCTTTTTACCTCCACGAGCATAAAAGTTTGATACTTAATATATAAAAAGTTCACATCTGTTTGTAATCTGCATGTCGATGGATTGGCTAATGCATTGATATTAATGTCATCTTTGTTTTACTTGTGTGTAAGTTCTAAGGATTAATAGTGACTTGTATAAGGAATCACAATCAATTATTAGAGATGTATGAAATTTTAAACAAATTTCCTCATTACAGATGCACATGATTTTGATTGTTGATTCTAATTTGCATTTCAGGTACTTAAAAATGTTAATGATTAGAGGTGAAATTGATTATCAGAGGTTTGCTGAATTCATAACAATTATTACTATAATAATAATAATTATTATTATTATTATTATTACTATTATTATTATTTATTTCCAATAAGAGTTGCATCTATTTTGAAGGTGCGAGAGGTTAGTGAAATTTAATTATAATTCTGTACAATTTTTTTTCTATTGGTGTGTCATAAAATTATAATTCAAGAACATAGTGATGTTATGGGTTGTGTCGCATGTGAACAGACATGATAGGAAGTTTTTTAGGATTGGAATTGAAATTATCTAGGTTTCAGATGCTTGTTTTCCTCGTTGCTTTTCTTTGATTTCACTTCTACGGTTCAATTTGTGGTAAGCTTGTGTTCTCTGTACAGTTAATAATGTATATGGCAATATGCCTTTCGTGTTTGTTGGATTTGATACATCAATTGCTCTGAGCCAAAGAATTCTATGATTTATGCAAGTCATTCAGCAGAGCCAGGCAGGTCATCCAGCCCAGAGAAATGGGTCGATCTTATCCGAACTCCTCTCAATTATGAATATTTTTCTGGGTGCAATAGAGGGCTACTTCAACCCTCCGCAGCATTATGATTTTTCTTTGCAACTGTATGTTCCTGTAGTGTTAATTTGTGATGTAATGTGAAGGCTCTGCACGGTTGGAGATGGTGTTGGATTGAAGATCATAGATTCATACTCTGGGATTGGAGTTATTGAAAAGTCTTTCACTTGAAAACGTTGAAGGCAAAAAACCTAACTTTTTCTACTTCAACCCCTTGTTGGATTGTTGTTTTTCTTTGCAATTGTATCTTCCTGTATGGTTGGTTTGTGACGTGAAGGTTCTTCACACTTGAAAACATTGTTGGATTGAAGATCACAGACTCATAGTTTTGGAGTGGAATTATGGAAGAGCCTTCCATTTGAAGAGACCTTTTTTTTTTTGGGTAGTTAAATGGGGAAGGGGGACCCAGGGTTTGAACCCTGGGTGGAAGGGGGGCAACGGCAGCTCCTGGCCTCCACTTCCATTTGAAGAGACCTTGAAGGCTAAGAAACCCCACTTTTTCATTTCTATATTATGTTATTCGAACTCAATGATTCAACCAGTCAAAGAGATCTAAATTGGAAGAAGCACACAGGAAACGTGTAATGGCCTCAAGTAATCAATGAAGATTGGAAAATTGAAGTTTAATAACTTCACTGCAGAGCATTACAAAATTTTTAAATAAATTATGCATGTCGCTAATGGATGAAGATGCAGTTGAACGTATGATGGGTGATGAGTTCTTTCAATTTATTCCAATTGCCTTCAATTCATGGTTATCCTGAATCTGCGGTGGAAGTACCAATTGATTCTATGGTAACCTATTTTATATTCAGATACCACAAGGAAGAAAATCCATAGTGCATATTTAGGCTTGGGCTTTATTTCATCCCACCTTTTTCATCTTACCGAAATGCATTGAAGAAACCTCTTGTGGATTGGAAGTTAAACGAAAAATAGGACAGTGTGGCTGCACAATACTTTAGTTTCTAAATATCAACCCTTCCCTCCTCATCTTGGCATATCATGGTGTAGAACTATTAGTAAGTTGGAAATCACTGCTTGTTACTGCATTTCCCCGCTTAGTGTAAATGAGTTTCTAGTTATCTTTTTTCTTTTCAATAACAATCCACTTTTTATATATGGTAACACTGGTAGCCTGGCAAGGGCCATTGAATGGAAAAAAAGGCAGAAGCTTTGTCCTCATACTTGAGTCTGACTTATAAATTAAACTAATTTAATGTTAAGCGAACTATGTCCTTAGGGATCCTACGCTGACCTGCCCATCTGACTCCCTTAATTTATGTTTCTTTAGAAAATTGAGCCCGTCAGGATTTCAAATTATGATTGGTTCTGTTATTTTGGGGCAAAGAAGTATATGACCGTATCTATGTGTAACATGGGAAGCGATATTGGTGTTGTTTTATTACTACTGCTGCTTTTCAGTTTTTCAGAAAAGAATTTAGGTGTCCATAATTTCTCATTTTTGTTGTGTAATACGATTGTTGGAAATGCCTTGCTAGTTGGAAGCGTCTGGTGAATTGGTGTTGATGTGGCTCAATATTTTGGTGGCACAATGTTGGGTATATTGGGGCTAAATCAATGGCCTGACTCCACCCTTAAGAAGATAGCATGGAGGTCAGACCTGATTCAAGATCAAATGTATTGATCTAATAGTGGATCACAATGGAGTCAGGTCTGGTCTCCATGCGTTTTTCACAATATAGTAATTTGAAGTAATATATATTTTTTAACTGTAATGAAGTTTTGAACTATGCCTTGCTCTATGACTATATATCATGACCATCTCGCTCAGATATTCAGAGGTTAGACCCTTAGTTGTCAATGTCTTACGATCCACGATATATATCGCATATCGTATCTTATGTTAAATACATCCGGCAATACATATACGATATCTGAGTCATTAAGACTTAATTTGTTATATGAATTTAATTTGTGAAAATAGAAATTATTGAAAATTTTTGCATGGTTGAGATATTGAAAATATTTTTTCTTAATATTTGTCTAACTTCATAAATATCTAATCGTCTAGTGTTATGTATCTTTCGGCATTGATTTATGGCCAGTAATATTGGTATAGTTTTCAATAATTTATCTCATGAGCAAACTAGTTGAAAACTTATATTAAAATTTTAGAATTTAAATAATATGTTAAGACAATACAAATAACATATTATTTATAATAAATTCGATTTGTGTTATAAATTTAGAATAATACATCTACTTGTGATATATATATATATTTGTCTTATTTTTAGACATATTAAATATATGACGATACCCAATGTGATACCATACACGATTCGAAAAAGTAGAAAAATGATACACAATTCGTATTCCGATTTGCCACCTATGGTCAGACATAACATTTGTGTTGGTGATGTCGATTCACTTGGAGACTCGTTCTGCATAATTGATGGATATCACTTTTATTGTAGTTTGTTCATATAATAAGTTGCAATTATGTGTGTTTAGTTTCTTCCATGTTGTTATGGCAGTTTATTTCTCCATTCTGCAGTAGTTAAGGTCTATATCCATGTAAGTCTTTCATGGTGTGTACTGATTGTTAACCATATTCTTCTCATAAATCATTTCCTTTGGTTCTAATCCATGGAAAAAATTTCATTCTTCAAACTGATGTATTCTTGTGATGTTCTTTGCAATATGCTCTATATGGATCAGGGAAATAATTCCAATATAAATTCGTTGATGCAATTTACACTTGGTTTCCAATGTATTAAATTGACATGCTCTTGATTATCTTTGTTATCCTATCTTTTGGAATGATCATCCATCTCATTCTCTACTTTGATGTTTCTTCCTAATAAGGCCTTTGGATGTGCAGGCATTTGTTCTCAAATACCTTCTGTTTGCTCCAGACGAATTAGACCAAGCTACAACAAATGTGCCGCAAACTTTCGGTTCAAGTAGTTCATCTAGAAGTGAATGTAGTGCAGCCGATGATCTTTTTTCTTATCTTACTGAAGATAGAATGTCAAGGTGATTTAGTGTTTGCATTTTGGCATGCCTCTAGCATGCAATGATGTCAATTGTTGTGTTACCGAGCTACCGAGCCACTCAAAGTAAAGAGAAGATAACGTTAAAAATCATTTTGTACCATGGCCTGTACATGTGGCAGTAAGTGAATAATTGGAAGATCATCATAACCTGGTGAAATTCACATACATACTAAACTAGGCCTGCTCCCTTGTTGACCTTTACTTATCTAATATCTGAATCATTTCTATGGTGCTGAAGAACAGGAATAGAGATGTCTCATTTTTGTATTTTATTTTATGAAACGATTGATTTTATAGTCTTTGTCTTGTAATTCTTTTGTGGGGGTTTTTGTTCTTCCCCCTTTTCTGGTTGCTCCCATTCTTGTATGGGATTTTTCCCTCTTGGGTGGAATTCCCTCAATGCCCTTTATACAATTTCCTTTACTTGTCAAAAAATAAATAAAAAATATAGATGTCATTATAAAGTTGAGGAAACATTGAACAATTTTCTTATTCGTTGTCCCGTGTTGTAAGGAGCAGGAAACAGTGGGCCATTCGCTAATTCATTGTGCAGTCACTAAGGAGCTATGACATTTGCTTTTATCCATTTTTGGGATTCATTAGGCGATGCTTCCCTTGGTGTGGAATTTTTGGAAGTAGCGTTGGGGCGGATGTAGGGGAAGAGTAAGAAGAACGGTTGGATGGTTTCTCCCTTATGCATCATGTGGTGTTTATGGAGGGAGAGAAAGATTTACATTTTTGAAGAGACAGAACTGGGCATGATAAGCTTAAGATGATTATCTTGTATGGTTTTCATTTTTGGTGTAATGGATTTCTTTCGTCAATCCTGTTTCCATCTTTTAGATTTTATAGGAGAGCTCAACTTCTTCATTGAGCCTTCTGGTATGCAGGTTGAGCTCCTTTTGGCCCTTTCCTCATTTTATAATGCTTTGTTAAAAAAGAGAAGTAATTTACCGTTACTCACCAATGAAAAAAGTGTGGAAAGGGGATGACTGCATCGTTTTAGCATATTGGGATGGTAACTTTAGTCAGCAAATTCACTTACGTTTGCCTACATATGAGCATATGCCTGATGGCGCCTGTGATCATTATTCTCATGTTCATCTATTGCCTAGTTAGTAAGCTCCAGGCTCCATCCCCCAACCATTAAGGGAAAAAATGGTTAAGATTTTGATGGTGTTTGAAGGCAAAAAATAATTAAACTAGTCAATCTTGTAATATGCATTGCATGCATTTTCCCTTTCAATTTGAATTATTTTATGTTCTATGCATTGTTAAATGGCATATCATGTTTTTCTTGGAGAGTTTACTCTTGATGTAGCATATCATTCTCATTTTCATGTAATGTAACTGAAAACCCTCCCATGAGTGAATTAAAATGGTTAAATAAAAGTGAAGTTGTACGAGGGTTGAGGAGTTCTTAGGGTGTTGATTCCACCTCAATTTTGTTACCAAGTTGTTGCACCAATTTGGAAGTTCACTAAGCAAAACGATAACGATTCACTAGTAGTTACAAGCTCTAACGATATCTTCAAGAGAAATCATGTAATTGAGAATTGGGCATAACCAATCTTTGGTTAGCACGAATCGGTTATAAAGCACAACTCGTCTTCCTAAGCATAGATTATCTCAACTCATAACTAGATGTACAAATATAACCGTTGTATAACCTATGTATTCAAAGTAAGAGAAGTTGAACACACGCAAAGCTTTTGGAAAAATAAACGCATATCAAATCAAATCCTTCATTGTTTGGATATTAAAACTCCTAAACTAATACAAAATCATAGTTAATAGGTTAGGGTTTCATCCACGCCTTAAGAGAGAAATTTGCCCACTCATGGTGAGTGAACGATCCAAAATCTTCGGTTGAATCCCCATGAAATATTCTATGTATCTTCTGCTTTTCTCTTGCCTCCTCTAAGCCTCAACAACCCTAACTTGAAGTTAATAAGCCCTTTTATAGTCTAGGTCATGCCCCAGACCAAATCAAGGAATAAAAGCGCACCCTTTAATTAATCCTCGCTGAGCTCTACTCAGGCAGTACTCATGGCTGCTCGGGTGGAATGGACAAGCGTATTTCTTATGCTTTCTGACGACCTCTGCTCGGGCAAAAGTGAGTCCTGCTCGGGCAAAATTGGACAGAATGGTGACTTGGCCCTCCTTTGTGCAGTTGGCTCAGACGGATTGCACTTCCTTCATTCCTTTAAGCTTTTAAGACTTCGCTTTAGCAGCATACCCATGCATCCGGCTCTTGTGACCTATAATCATAAAAAGAACATAAGCATCAAGTAGCAAAGGTAAGGACTTCACCAGTGTACTGTAAAGGGCCTAAATGTGTACATTTCAGCACTTATCACTTACATACTTTTATGTCATTCTGGTTTAATTCTGACTGTTAATGTTAACACTAGTGACCAGATTCAGTGGTTTTGACGTATTGGGGAACTGGGAATTGGGTTTTCTTAACTAGGTTGAGGTTAAGTTTTTTTATTTTTGCTTTTAGAGCTTTATATGAAATCTGCCTGCTTAGACCAATGTTGATTCTACATATATCTGCAAAGAAGTTTTTGATGTTTGATCTGAACACGCCGGCCAATTTTTGCGGGAGATTGCATTCATCTTTTTTCTTCTTTCTTATGGGTTAATAGTAACCCTTTGATTTTGAATTTCTTTGATCTCAATTAATTCATCTATAAGTGGGGGCAGGAGAGTCAATTCAAAGTGATCAGTTGGAAAGTAATGTTAGTTCATGTTCGAGAATTTGTTGAATATTCGTAATTGATCAATGGTTTCCATTTTTTTGTGTGTGCCTTCTATGACAATTTTTGTTGACTGTTTTTGTAATTTCCTACAGAGCCTTGGTGAGAAGTATGGGTGAGATTTTGTTTCTATGTGGGAGTAATAAAAGGGCTGTAATTGCAACTTTGAGTATTCTTGACCATAACACTGAGGGAGCTGATGACAGTTCGAAAGACGACGTAAGTTGCATATGGAGTGATGCTGATGCACTTATGTTTCATCTGCTTGGAAAATGGTTTTTAGAAGGATACAATCACTTTACTGCACTAGCTCTTCCCTGTACTAAATTTTGATTTTGTGTTGTATGTATCATCTGACAGGTCATTGCAAAAGCACTTGAAATTCTTTCAATTGAATCAGGTTCTGACTTGCAGAAAGTCATGAGAGTTGGCACTTATACCTCACAGCCTAGTGCATTTCAGAGACTTGAAGCAATGATTCCTGTTTTCCGAAGTCGTATGGGGGCAATGCTATTCCTTATTTCTGCTTTACTTTCTCGAGGACTGGTATGTTTATTTGCATAAAAGCACTTTGTTTTTTGGTTTATTAAGTATGGTCGTGGCTGTGTGCAAATAAGTTTCTAGAAATCCTACTCTTACAAGTTAGTTTTCAAGGGTGAGTTCTAACCTTAGTTTGTATTTACTCATATTGGAGCCATCCATCATGTCAAGAGTATGGGATTGGATGGGCTGCAGTTTTGCAGTTCAAATCACAGACGGAGGCAATTTATTGATTGGTTTAAATTTTGTTGATATTATGTACGAGTACAATACTATGGTGTTGAATACTGATAGGTTAATGAAGCTACCAAAAGATGAAGGGTTATTGTGTTGTCGTTTTAGGAGAATATCTAACGCCAAAATAAAATACATGCTCGGGGATCCAGAAAATACATCTTTATT
>JAULJZ010000021.1:4439575-4456495 GCA_032270985.1 Heliamphora pulchella | reverse complement strand
TAGAGAAGAGAAGAAAGTAGATGGAAGATAAGTGAAGGAAAAAATGACAAATTTTTTATCCCTCTAAAATTGGGAGGAAATAGAAAAAAAGTGAAAAGATGGCTACCATAATTTTCATAATGACAATTATAATCTCTTATGTTTATATTAAAAGTAATAATTTAAGTTAATATGAAAATGTTATAAAAGTAAATAAATTTTAAATATCTCTTTTTTTTTTATTAATTATTATCAAATAAACAAGAAGAATGAAATAACACTCTCATTTCTCTCTTGAATAACCAAACAAAAAGAGGGATAACTTTCACCATTTCTCTTCACTTTTCTTCACTCTTTCTCGTAACTAATATTTCTCTTCACTCTCATTCCTTTCAATTTAAACGAAGGCTTAAATTTAAAAACTCAATATTATAGCATACATTCATAATAAAATTATGAAATTGAACGAATAAATGTTTTCATGTCAAGAGCTACAAATAAACCGAATAAATTTAAAAATTAGCTCGATATTCACTTCGTTAAAACGATTATTTAGATCTTAAACTTGCATATATAAAACAGTATAGAACACTTTCCCTTTTATATTCAGAGAAAGGATTGAGCAGGAGCTTTCCTTGGACAAACAAAAGAAAACTTGTGTTGTCCTAAAGAATATGAAAAAGTTAAATTTGCTGATACAATATACAATTATTGATGTAAAAATACTATTAATATTTTTACATTTTCATAATTTTTTCAACTATTACATTTGTGCCCCTACTAAAAAATATAAATTTAACATACCTCTAGACTACAGTTCCCTTACAGTTTTTGTATTTTTCTTCTGTTAATATAATTATGCCCTACAAATTATGCTCTCTCTTAAATATATAAGGAAAGCACAAACTTAACTTTTTCAAGATTACTAATGGGCACTCACTTTTTGTTTAATACAACTACTAAATGCATTAAACACTTATACACTATACATAAAAATTTATACATACGAGTGTACTAGATAAAAAAATAAATACGAGAAAGATTATCATGGCCCTTTAATTCGCACTCTCACTTAATTAAATTTTTGAATCCATAATTCCATATCCTACTGCTCAAAATTAGTTCAATTTTTAAAGACTATTGGGAATGCCAAATCGGCCATATTTCACTGTTTAAAACGAGATAAGAAAAGTATATATATTATCTCCATCCCATATCCCATTAGAAATAACCTATACAAAATGAAACAGGAAAAGGACAAATTCCATCCCAACCCCAC
Source organism: Heliamphora pulchella (assembly GCA_032270985.1). NCBI lineage: Eukaryota > Viridiplantae > Streptophyta > Magnoliopsida > Ericales > Sarraceniaceae > Heliamphora > Heliamphora pulchella. The sequence continues at coordinate 4,455,237 of JAULJZ010000021.1, read as the reverse complement.
TCGCACCCAGATAGAATCTTGTATCATACAATGTATTGTGTAATACATAGAACAACGTTATTTTAATAAACTATTAATTTTAAAACTTTATTTTTATTAAAACGGTATCATTTTAAACACTAGATAAAAACATTGTAATTCTCTCTCGCTCGTGCCATGAACAAAACAAATCCGTACAAATCAAGGCGTGGCAAAAAAAAGAGGTCATACCTACCTTTGCACTGCGCCTATCTCCACTATCATCATCCAGTAGGCACCATGTAGCATCTGCACATTGAAATCACACCTCCACAAACTTCAGACTCAAAAAATAAAACCTTTTTAATTTCGAAAAGGATTTTTTTTTTTTAAGTCTTTTTTTGTGCATACTAATGCACACAATAAGGGCGCAACGCAAAAATTTTTATGTGCCCTTCGTAACTAAAATTTGAAATGTTAACCCGGAGAGATGTGTCATAACTCTATTGTTTGACCTTTTTTGATCTATATGTTGAGGATGATTAGCTTCACCTCCAGATCACTTGCTTCATTAACATATCTTTGCACTTGCAAAATGTTGAGCGTGAGTTTTATATTTTGCAAAACCATATACTTAAAATTTTATAATTATATGGTAGTTAAGGTTTTAAAATTTTATAATTATATGACAGCTATAATTTTAGAGTTTACCTATAAATATAGACCTTATAATTTTAGTAGGTTGTATAAAGAGTTGAATCAAAGGATTAGAAATGTAAGGGGAGGCAAAAAAATACCAAAGGTGCCGGGTAACCCTGAGGGGAGAAACGGGATTTGTGTTAATGTTCAGATTATGGGTATTGGATTTTTGAGTATTTTTGGTCTTATAATTATACATTTTATAATTATAGTAAAATATTTATTCTTTCGCTCGTGAACGTAAGCTGAAGTAGGCCGAACCACGTAAATCCTCCATGTTAATTATTTTTTCCATTTTTGTGCGTAAATATTTACTTCCGTTTGTATTCGAAAATTGGTAATTAAATCCCAACAAGTAGTATCAGAGCTGACGGTTAATGATTCGAAATTGGGGTGGGTGATCGGAACAAGATACAATTTTTTTAGTCTCGTTCGATATAGATTAAAAATATTTTTTTGCACAAAAAAAAAATAAGAAGAGAGATGGAATCTGATTAAAAGGCGAATAGCAGCATCGAAGAACCGCTAGAATCAACTGTTTTGCGCCATCAAATCTCGGATTATATTTGATACATGCATGTGGCTATTGCGGAATTGCATAGGCGAAAACAAGGTGGTATAGTTTTTTATTACATTATTGGTTGGAGTACTTTTCTTCAACGAAGACCAAATACAATTTTGGAAATCCACTGACATTAGTTTCTTATAATATCTATATTCCAATTTCTTATAAAATCCATATTCCAATCAACATGCCAAAGTTGGTGCACAAATTGGGATCAAAAGGTGAGTTTGATTGGGCGGTGATATCATTCTTGATTCTTGTTGGCGAATTTAAGATTTTTCAACACTGAGAATTTATCAGTACGGTTAGAATTTTTAATTTCTGAATGGTTAGACAAAATTAGATAGATTTGGCTAAAATCGAGTTTAATCAAAGGCAAACGATTTTGACTACGAATAATCAGAGATAATGGGAACAATCTAGTTCAATCAATGACGAAAGACTAATTAACAATAGATGCAACTAGAATGTTGGTTGCAGATGAAATCAAGTTATACGGTGATTTTTTTTCATTAAACAAATAATTAAGAACCAATACAACTCGAAGAATAGGTACATTGACGGTAGACATCTCCACTAATTGGGACGCCATACTAGTTTGAATGTGATAAATCAATGTCGACAACAGAATCAACATTTGACACTGACTATCTTCAAGGCAAAATTCAAACTAAGGTAAAAAATTTTGAGTACGTATCTTATATTCTGCGAACTCATATAATTAAAATTTTATAATTATATGGTTGTTAGGGTTTTAAGATTTTATAATTATATGAATGTTTACAAAAAACAAACAAATCTCCTTTGAAGAGGGGAAATTCTTCAAAACTATCAAGCGATTGTGCACTAAGGTCATTTTGTCGTGTTTCAGGATTTTGTCAGAAAATAATAGCAGCTAGAATTAAAAGTAATAAATAAATTTTATTATTTCGATAGAAACAGATTACAAGAATTTATTACAAGAACTAAACTTAATCCTACGAATTTGAATGAAACAACTTGAAAGGAAAATTATAATGAAAGTATATAAAAAAAAAAAAGAAAAAAGAAAAGCAGTTTACCAAATTGTGTAAAGGTCCCTTTCTTGTGTTGCTGACGGGTCTTTTATATATTGGTTTGCAACTGTTTTTAACCGCTCCCGTACTCGTCTCCATCATGGGTCAACTTCAGTAGTAGGCAGTTATTCAGAGGTGTAGGCAATCGTCTTTGGTTCACGATCTTGCAACTGCTCCACAATGCGTATTAAACATGATTCTAGCCCAAGAGAATAAGTAATTGTCGTGTTGTGTCTCATTAAAGAAAACAAATAACTGCTGTATGACACTTGTCCACTTGAGAAAAAGTAACAGCTGGCTGTGACACATGTCAACTATGTCAGGTATTTCATCCATAATTGTTCCCTCGACGTACTCGAGGAGAAATTAGGCTACTGACTTACTTGATGAGTCTTAATGAATTCTAAATCCCTTTGCTTGACAGAATTTGAATGATGTTGAAAAAGAGTTGAAATTCGATTGGTCTTTTTATGTTATATGAGTCACTCAGTCATTGGCTTTTTATACTATTTTTGACCATTTTATTCAAAGGATTATTTAATCCTTGTCGATATAATTTGAGAAAATTTAACATAAACAGACGGTTAGAGTTTTAAAATTTACCCCTAAATATATATTTTATAATTCTAGTAATTTGTATAGAAAGTTAAATCAACGAAACAGAGATATAGAGAGCCGAGACAAAATATTTTCAAAGTGATTTTATAATTGTATGCCAGCTAGGGTAACTTTGAGAAAAAAAACAAAATTTGTTTCAAAACTTAAATTGTGGATATTGGATTTTAAGGAATTTTGGGTCTCATTATTATACATTCTATAGTTATAATATATTATTCTCTCACCCGTGAACATTGACAGATTGTGTCGAACCACGTAAATCCTCATATGAATTTTCTCTTTAGTGTATGCATGTTTGTCCTTCCGTTTACGTTCAAGAATTGGTGTTTAAATCACAACAAAAAATTCTCATCAGTTTTCATTTTGACTTGGTACAGAACACCTCCCCGAATCTGGCCAAGAGAAATGAACTAAGAAAGTTTCAAGAACTAAACAGTCTAAACTAGCAAACTCCCAGTATCTAATTACAACACACTCGATCTACACGACGATTAACAGCACAAGGTTGGAACAATTTCCACAAGCAGAGAAAAATAAACACATCATCAGGGGTGGGGGGGTTGTTTTCAAATTCTGCATATACAGATATGGAAACGGCGACAAGGATAGAGAGAAAACAAACCCACTAGCCAGACATGAATGATATTGCTCGCCTGAAATCCAAGGATTTGAGCGCTGATTCTGGGAAATGCTTCCCGTCCGGCACCCACAACCCACCTTTATGGGGCAGAAGTACCTGTGGTGGGCTACTCTTTGCCGCTTCGCCAACTTTGTCAGCTGGGTCTTCCTTCTTTTTCTTCACAAATTCAAAAAACTCTGCTACTTGGCGTGCATACCTTGACAAATGGAGAGTTGAAGAGGGTAAATTTAACAGTGTTTGCACATTGGCAGATTGAAAACACAACGGCAAGAAGGCACAAATAAAACACCCACTTTTTATAATTATAATGAACCTACAAATATGAAAGAAAAAAAGAGCCAAGTTCCAAAGAAAATAGATTTATGGGGAAAAAAAGGATATTGCAGAAATATGAATGTATTTTTTAGACCAAAATATCTATGTTTTTGCCTCCACAGACACTGCACAGACACTGCACCATCGAAGGAAGCAATAGAATAACAACCTCGTGGTTAAGGAAATTTGACGAGTCTAAGAGCAATAATGCCTTAAATACCAAAACACAACAGCTAACAGTGTGAACTGTTTTCAGATTAGGCTCCACCAAAAAAAAAAAAATCTTCTCATAATTTTAAAGGTGCATCTTATGTTTAATGAACTCCAGTATGAGTGTCGAGTGTGAGTCTAACAGTCAGACTCATCTAATTAATGTTAAGGGCACAACAATACTTATATTCCTTAATATATTTCTTTTATTTTTCGGAATAAATAATATTTACAAGGTTTAATAAAGCATTTCATTCATAATATAAGAGTTTATACATAGTTCTATAATAATTTCAAACTACTAAACATGCTTACTCTGAACATCCGACAAAAAATATTGAACACATGAGAGTTTAGAAGAGGACATGTAACATAGACATCTCCATTACCATCACAATATACCTCTCCCTTTTGTTCTTGTAGCATTTTCAACTTGGAAGAAATTACTAAAACCTTGCTAATGAACCTATTTCCTTCTTTTTGCCATACTTGTCAAAAAAGGAATCTGTTTCTTTGTGCCACAGACTAATTCTTACTTTACCACCTTTAGCATCTCATGGTGGCATGAATTTTGACTGAGCAAGTTTTCAACACAGTATTAACTAGTCAGTTTTGTCATCATGGAAGAAAACACTACTCCTTATTGAGGAATCTATTTCTTTGCGTTACATATATCAAAAAATCTCTCTGCCACACTCTCGCTCCTTAACTGCTGCTGATTTTAGCTTGTCATTGTTATACGGTCTTGAATAGAATTCAACCCCAAAAGCTAACTATTGAGGGAAGAGTGCCCTCAGGCGATGTAGAATTTCGCTTCACACCCTCCTTCACGTGCAGCATGCTCACTCGGCAGCACATGCCACATGTGCAGGACAAGAACACCACACCCTATCCAACCCTGGTACTTCAACTTTGATACCATGTTATACGGTCTTTAAGTAGAACTCAACTCCAAAAGTTAACTATTGAAGTGAAAGTGCCCGCACGCTTATATACTGCACATTACTTTTGTACTCAGTCATTATGGCATGAATTTTGACAACTATTCATTGTTTCAATGCAGTATTAACTAGTTAGGCTTTTCATACATTTCTCACCTATGGCAACATTTTTTTTCACACCCATGGTAACATTTTTTTCAAAAAAATGCAAATGTTACTCTAGGGTAGGTGTTTCATAGGTACAAGTAAATTTATAAAAAAGAAGTCAATACAGGAATGCTACCCATATACAAAAGAGAACAAGTTCGTATGGGAAAAAAAATCCTACAAAATTGAAGATCAGTCGGGGGAGGGAATACACTCCCTTGGCTCCCTACTATACTAAAATACAGAAAAGAGTATTCTTAAATCCATACAAAGGACTATCAATGCCATCACAATATCCTTATTAAATAAAATGCCATCAATATATTGGCTATTTCTCTCCCGCCAAATGGGACACATCAAGCAAAGGAGGATTATAACACATGTATTCCTTGGCCTATTTCCCAGTCTTGCCCTTCACCAATAATGTAGTTCTTTCTATCACGCCTACAAGGAACACCCAAACCACACTAAACCCAGAGATGGCTAGAGTGCGAAGCTCCCAAGCCAGTGGAAAATGAACAAGGACATGTGCCAACGACTCGCTATCTCGCTTGCACATACAACACTAATTCACAGTCACTCATCAACCTCAAATCTTATTATCAGTAACAACTTTGCACTATTATGTACACCACAGAAAAATTGCAACCTTAGATAAAGCATATGCTCCCCAGCGAGCCTTTCAACGAAACAAAGCATTATGGCCACCCCGTTATGCACGGGTTTTTCTCACCTAAATGACAATTTGAGTGGAAGCTACATTTGCTTCTCCCATCTCATCTTACCCCACATCTCGCCTCCAATTATATAAATAAAAGACATTAGCATTTATATACATAAATTTATTTTTAAATTAGAAAACATTAAAAAAATACATTTATCTCTCATTTTACCTTTATTTATTATTTTTCATCTTTTTAATTCTGATCATTCATGAACCATTGTTTCGCTTTCTAACTCTTAGGGCTCGTTTGGTAATCCGAACTGAATTGGATTGAATTAGTAATGAGGTATAATTGATAATGATATGGGATTAGTAATGAGGTAAGATTAATTTTTTTGTATTTGAATTGAGTGAGATTAAATGACGGACTAGATAATGATTTACCATTGTATTAAGTTAATTTATTTTAAAATTAACTTAAATAAATTAATAAGTTAAATTTTATGTTATTTATTTTAATATTTTAATATTTTTTATTATTTTTAAAAAAATTTTAATTCACTCCTTAATTCAATCCTTCCTAATCTCACACCTCCCCCCTCACTAGTTATCTTCCATTTGGCGAGACTATTAGTCCGGAGGTTTAACAAACGCGTTATTAGACTATACTCCAGACTAATAGTCCGGGCGGACTATTAGTCCGCCAAAACAAACATGGCCTTATTAGTATATCTTCCCTTTCAAAGTTTACAAATTACACCCGATGTGTTCCTGCTCCAGCTCCCATAAAATAAGGGACGAGAATAAGAAATTACAAACCCATCCATGCCTGTCCCATTGTCATTTCTATCTTGTATTCCTACTAAGGACGCAGGTTCTTTAACGCCTCCAATAGTTCTACGTGAGAATAAACCCTACAATAGCATCAACTGCAACCATCTTTATCGAGCGAAAAAAAGGGGGGGAACATAACTCTCTTTAACATATATAAACAAGCGCGTTTGAATAAGCCTCGGTGGTTTAAATAGAAACAAATGAGGGCTCCGTACTGCAATCCTTGTCGTGAGCTTATTGAGATGAAAAGTACCCAGTCTATTCTACACTTACTCACAAGTCTCATTCTACTTATTGCCCTACCCTATGATTTCTTGTGTTCACTCGATACCTTTCTTTTCTTTAACCTACTACATTACCATGTTAAAAACACTAGCTAATTCAATGACCATAACATCAAGTTCGCTCGTCTTCATGAGAATAGGAGTCAATGTTTTTCTTTTTTTAGCTATTTTTATTTGTGAATTTTTTATGGACCCACCTCATTCGCTGACTCTACGATCTTTTTGACTTTAAGAATGTTTTAGATGAGTACAATGTACAAACTCAACTTCACCTAAGAGGAAGCTAGCTAACAAAGGTGTACATATCAAAATAAAAAATAAAAAAAACTAACTCTGGTGTACCAAATGTACACCTCAGGTGACCATATCAATCATCCGGGATGAAGATTTGTTGGAGGTTCTTTTACTTGTTAACTTCTCACAAATTTTTTGTTGTACCAAATGTACACCTCAAGTGACCATATCAATCATCCAGGGTGACAATTTGTTAGTTGTTCTTTTATTTGTTAACTTCCCACAAATTTTGTTGATGGTATTCCTAATATCTTCCATCAAAATAAATTTCAGCCTGAAACTTTGGTAATAAACAAGGTACTATATAGGGGTGTCAATAGACAAGTTTGTTCACATGACAGGAGACATACATTTATGAACTTCAATGGAAGTTATGAATCGACCAACCATTAGTTTTGCACTTCAACTTAATCCAACCATTTAAAGGGAGGTACAATAGGACAACTTATAAAGATTTTCACTTAGGCCTACACGAGGCTAAGTTACAGATAAGCACTGTGTTACTTTAACAGTCTATACTGTAACTCTTCTTAAAACCTGACAACAGTTGGCTTCCAGATTGATTTAGATATGTTCTTATTTTTAAAATAGGTTCACTTCTCTGCCACCAAGGCTGCCATAAAATCCTCATCACATATATGTGTGTGCCTATGCATGTATCAATCAGACACAAACATTTTGAAGGACACCCATTAAGTTAGATATACAACTCATGTGCCTTCATCCTGATTTGATGGGTTCTCATACATGACTTCCAATGAAATTCCAGGCATATTAGGCAGCCAACATATACAAAATGGTACCAAGTGCATCAGATCTAGAATCAAAACCAATGAACATACATCTACCATTCGAGACCCTATTTTATGCAAGTAATGATGAACCTGATTCAAAGATAGTGTGTACAACTAGGGTTATTCCACATTTCTCGTTCTAAACAGGTACTAGAGATATTAGAGAACGTGCAACATTGAAATCATACACTTCCACACCGGTGTGGAACTATCAAGAAGTTTGAAGTGATATGTCCTAGATTCATCTTTCTCAACACTGCTATTTAGATTCTCTGCATAGAAACCTTGATGGAGTGACTGAACTATCCTAAAGGTAAAGGTATATGCATGAAATCTTAACCATGATGGGATTTCCTTGGGTGACTGACATCACCTGGGGAAAAAAATCAAGCTCGCACAAACCATAAATACGAGAGAGGAGAGGGTAGAAAGCAGCAAACTTTACAAGGGTTTCTTATTTTATCTAACTTCTTTAGTTTTGGCAAATGTCTCGAGAGCTAACACACAACACAGACACAAGCACAACAAAGAGGGATGTACATTAGCAAAACCAAATTGAGCCAAAACAACCTGTTGTGGTCAGTGATCAACACCCATCCTAGAGTAGGAATGACATAACATAAAACAGCTACTAACACACCAAACAAGAAGTGCATGCACAGCATACATATCAGTGAGTATAATTTTAGAGGAGGTTAAGTCTAGTAGCATTATTATTCCAGACTGTAATTACTGATCTCAATCCATTCTGGGGAAAGAAACAGTATAATTTTCCTCGTATTCTGTCCAGGTTTATTTTCGAGTCTGTACCACATAAAGCACTCTCAGGCTATTTCTTCCGCCCCTCCAGAACTGAGTACCGTTTGTTTCAGTCAGCATCCTGAAAAGTGAATCAGATGCTGTTTTCCACTAAAGCACATCTTACTAAGTGGTGGTCGGACTGTGACAGATACAATTATCCATAATGGAGAAATGGGTCTCAGAGACCAAAACTGACAAGCAATAACTAAGAATGAGGGATCCCAATTTTCCCATATATTTTTATTACATGGTTATAAAATATGTTAACTAGTAAGGCTACGGTGGTTGCCTAATGTTAGAAATTTGTATGGTGAAAATATTAGCTAAATCTATGTTCATATAGTGAATAATTTAGGTGAGTTGAGATTTAAATATTTTTTTGTACTATATTAAGATTTTGCCCCTGTTTTAGTAATAATAGTTCTTCCAACAAGATGTTATGCGGCTATGTAAGTGAGTTTATTTTTTATATTATTATGATTACAAGTGTGTGCTATTATAAGAGGAGGAAACACCCCTTACAAAAGGGAAGGACTCCCACAAAAGAGAGAGAGAGAGAGCTAAATAACCTCCTCTACGGTAACCACTATATCAAAAAGAGGAAATCGCAAAATTAAGTACACTACAAAGTAAAAAGTATGTTTCACTAAATGTGCATCTCTCTCAGACAACCAACTGCATATGTCAACCAGTGGTACACCTTTCAGACTATACAGCAGCATAACACCATCAAAAAAACAATCTTTTATTACGCTTCAACCAAATCAACCACATCAAGCACAATGGAACCAAAAGCCGCGCCTTTCTTCTCTCTCTTGCCACCTTACCCTCCTTTCAAACAGACAACACAACACCTCAACTCCTCAAAAATCCAACAATACCAAGAAGCAACAAAACATAACTCCACAACTCCATAACAAACTTGCAATGTATAAAGATGTATAAAGAGAAACAAATTCCCCTCATTTTTACCAATACAACACCAATTAGTCATCACATGGCCCCAATGAGTTAAGTTATTAATAGTAAGAATCTTGTACTGTGCTACAGAACAATATAAAAATACCACCTTTGATGGAGCTCTCAACTTCCAAACACGTATTCAGGGAAAATTGACCTAGTGCTAGCGAAAAAGCACCTATAGGACTTCAATAATCAAATCTCTTACTTCAATCACCTCCCCACTTAATGGCGTCAACTCCTCCTCCCCACTTAATGCACTTACAATAATTGGTCCATCTCCCAATCTTTTGTGTTCCTCCTCAGCCCTATATTCCAAAAAAAGTAACCAGATGCCATCCTAGCAGAGTAGGACACTAAGCATCTTTTTTCCTAACCAAAAGAACAAAAAGAAAAAGCAGCAGGAAACAGTCTACAAAGACCATCGCCACAAAACCATTTATCAAACCAAAAACTATTTCACTCCGCAGCAACCTACATCAAAATAAATGTACTTTGAAAACTTGTCCCAAGCTTTACCAATCCTTAGACTTAATCCACATTCTCTAATCTGATGCATTCAAATCCCTCACTTTTTTTTTCTCATGACCTGGGAAATCTTTGAACTCACCACAAGATGGTAAATTGGGGAGTAGGCGAATCCACCTGTAGATCCATGCACCAAATAAGACAAGGCATTGCCAGCGAAACAAGATATCTGAATTTACAGTTGGTTCCAATAACGACCAAAACCCCTCACATTCCAACAAATGATTTCAATCCTCATTGGCACAGAAACAAGGAGTCCCTCTTCTTTCCTCCTCTTTCCATATCTTACTATACTTTCTCCATCTTGTCCTAATTAAATGAGTAGAAGTTCCTTAGCTCCATATTTGATCTCCTCTAAAGTAGAAGTTCTTAGCTCCACATTTGATCTCCTCTGAAAACAACCTTTCTTCGCAAAACTTCTCCATGGACCAACCCACCATCATTCCTCTCCTCAACGGCCCCAAATAGTCTCATAACCTCCTCCCACAGACCACTGAATGAAACTCCCAAAAATTTACTCACATACTTGGTTTTCTTTAAACGCATTTGGCAACCTTCAGCTAAACCATCGTCAAAATATCACAACCCAAAGACGAACTTTGATGCAGTAGGCACCCCAACCCACCTCAACCATCATCAAAATATCTCTCATCCTCCACCTTGATTTGAGACCACCTGAGTTGGCATCTCATTGTCATATCGTCATCGTCCTACCGACACCCACCACACAGATCTTCGAGGGCCTTAAACACTTGTAGATCCTACAAATGTGCTGACAAAAAACTGATATTGTCCCAACACTCATGAGGCCCTGACCCAAGCTTATATCACCCACCGAATGATGATCACCGGTCTAGTAACTGTTGTCCGGCGAAAATCCAATGCCCTTCAAGGATACAACTATCCTACTCCATCAACAAAAAACCATAGAGATAGTAGGCTGTAGGCCCATTAATCCAGGATCTCCACTCTAGCTAAAACTTGCCGTCTTTGAACCACACTCATTTCTTTAGCATGGAAGCTGCTGAAATAGGATCAATGTCGCCTTGACCCAACCAATCAACAAAACAAACAAGAAACTCCACAGCCTCTCTTGATGAGTCGTACTCCACGATGAAGTCACAATCGGAGCTCCACACTCCACTCAAAGCCTCTGCTTCGACCAGGATGGAAACCCAGTCCACCCTAGGAAAAGCGAGGCCTTCTAGATCAAACCCCAAAAGAACCTTGGCAAAATCTTCCCATCCATAACTGAGAGGAGACTGGGGGATACATAGGGTCTGGCTCTTCAAAAAAGCCATACGGCGAAGCCTCCACAAAACACCCAACTACATTCCTCTTGCACTGGTACGCCTCTGCTCTTAGCTCACTCTTCCTGTGACCCACACCCCTCTTGAGCTTTGTTGCCTCCATCAACTGCACTGAGAAGGATCATTGAAAGCTTCAGCAACGAAGTCAAAGTTTTACTCTCAATTCGAACAGTTTTTCATGGAACGCCATTTATTGGCAGTGCACTCAATTCATCGGTGGCATGCTCAGTTCATTAGAGATCTAACAGTTCAATCAATTAAAAACATTTGAATGATAAATGTGAGTTTGTTCATTACTTTTAACAAATAAATTCCATTCATTGTAATAAACTAAAAATGCTATACCGGAATGCATGTTTACCACACCAGTAAGGAGAAGGAAAACACTGTGGTCCGGAACAAATAACTATGCCCAAGACTACTGTCAAGCCTCCCAAAGAAACTAGACACAATCCTCATCAGGGATGGGCAGTTTGGGGAGGGAGTGAAGATTAGTTCTTATAACTGGGTCTTCTGTGTGAAAAATGTAGACGAGTCTAAAGAAAAGAGACGTTATATCCCACAACTCATTTCGAAATGTCATAATGCATGGGATTCCAACCAAAAAAAAAAACAGATGACAATCAAAATATAGTAGGTAGTAATCAGAAATAGAGAAGGCAGAATTATCTTACTCCCGCTTTGCTTCAATATCTCTGCCAAAATCAATGTTTGGTTCGCAGTCCAGAACCAAAGCAGGAACCTGAACGTAACAAACTGATAAGGAGAACAGTTTGTGTATATCCAAAAGTCAAGTGTATTGATAATGAATAATACCTTTTGGATGCTTGAATGCATATGATCACCCTCCAAATAGAACACACGGTCCCTTATATCAGGATGTAAAGAGCGGTCCATATGGTGGGGTAGCTTACTGACAGACAATACCCCATGATTTCCACTTTGGAAAGGGAAAAGCCAATTCTCGTGTTTTTCATGCAAGTCACGAAGATACTCCAGGGAGACTCCGCCTTCCTCTGCTCTCTTGCGTAGCAGCATCCGCTTATGGCATGTATCCGGGGTTGCTCTAAGATAGATAAAACCATCGGGAATAAGCCCAGGCAAGCAAGAAACAACTGGATCAAACCACGAGTCGTAAATGCTGATCTCCATCTCATTCATCCAGTTAGCTTCATGAACGGCTCGCACGAAGACCTTTAATCAAGTAATCGGATAGATGCATCAGCCATGAAACACTTGTGATCTCTTGAATGGTATTGACAACACGAAGAAAAAGGAAAGAATTGCCCCGTTTTACTCAAATCAGTTTCAGTCATCATCGAATGCAAAAACACAATCAAAAAATACAGATTTCACCGAAAATTAATGAGTTGAATTTAAGATGAATGCAGAAATTTATGAAGCCACACCGACATTCGAAACGCTAAGCATTTAATTATAATCAAATAAAGAAACGAACACATGGTATGATGCACACCATCCTGTCGCTGAAAACACTCCTCTCCATTAACCTGAGGGGCTTAATTCCACCCGAAGACTCCCTCTCCTGCATAACTCTTGTAACAAACACATAGTTTTGGAAGGTGTATGCATATCTCTGTGGCTCAGCATAAAAAGCATCCAATATATTAAAGTGATCTGGTCCAACATCCTGCCACTTGTTTATAGGTTCCGGCACAATCTCAACAAGATCTTGCAGCTCAAGCGTTTCATTAGCAATTCTCTGCAGGAACGTTGTCTTCCCAACACTGATATTTCCCTCAACGCAGAAAGTGAGTCTTTTCTTAGGGATTTGATGCACATCAGAATCAAAACCATCCTCCTTTAACTCTTCATCCACAGTCTTTTTAATAAAAGTAGTTATACTTTCAGCATGGTTTCTGTGTATAATTCCAACTGAGCTCTGTAAAAAGTCAACCATCTTGTGGCTTGACTTCCCAAAAAACTGCAGGACAGAAAAAAAAATTCCAGTAAGGCATGCCTGAGGTTCATACTCAAATTACATACGGATTTCCTTCAAGTCACATGAAAAATGAGCTAGATTCTTGGCTTTAATTTAAAAATCACTTGAATAGATCCACAGTTCCAAAATTTAACAACTATCAACTACTAGCTAATTTAACAACCTGGCTTAGGTATAAATTGAGTGGAAAAATTTTAGTGAAGTTACATTCAAACAAAAGTCAGACAATTAGCTAAAAGCGCAACCATAGTAAATTACCACTTGGGAGAATAACTTAGAAGTTATAAAAGAAATAAAAATGATACTTGCACATATAATGCATAACCGACCGAGCACAAATAAGACACAAAGATGAAAACTCAGAGTACTCTGAGTTTTCATACTTGTGTCTTATTTGTGCTTGGTCGGTCATCCGTCGTCTCTGCATGTGGACTCTCTCTAAATGAAAGGGTCAAGTAGAGTTAGTCATATAACCAGACAACCCAGATAAAGTAGCATTTTGACCCCAAAATTCCTGCCATAAATAATTACAGACTTCCTTGAGAATAACATAGTGTTTGTGGCATACGCTATGTGTGTTCAATCATTAAATTTTTGCACGAAAAGTGTCGAAGAGAGAGAGAGGGAGAGAGGAGGTTTTCAGAAAAAATGAAGTGTTACAAAAAATGGAATTATGGTTTCAAAATTATAGAAAAATATAGCAAATACAGAGGAAGTGCAGATTTTCAAAAAAAAAAAATTAAGCCGTTACAAAAGACTTATTGCAGTTATAGAAGCGGTTACAGGAGCATGAGCTAGCTTCGTTTATACCAAATATTTGTTTTATATTATACTAGTGTTCGTGGCACACCCTATGTATGTTTAATTGTTAAATTTTTCAAGAAAAAATGTTGAATCAGTAAAAGATAAATTAAATCAAAAGAAATACTTGAAACTAAAGTTTTGAAAAAAAGGGAAGGGGAGAGAAGATGGAAATCTTGAAGAAAAAAATGAAGCAATTCCAAGAAAAATAGAGAGAGAGAGTGCAGATTTTCAGAAAAATTTAAAACAATATCGGTTACAAACGCGTAAGTTGGGTTCGCTCATACTACCAAGTGAGATGTTTACTTTATATTATAAGTATAGATTACAGATACATTCATCAGGAAATGAAATAAACAATCACCCAGAAACATAAATAGCAAACACAATAGATCAACAACAATGCAGCATAATACCTTGTCCTTATAGAGTTGTTTGAGCTCTGCAACACCTGCAATACCCTTCTCCACTAGCTTCCTCAAATTCCTGGGTCCCACGCCCGGAATTGTCAACAAATCAGGATTTCCCGGCGGCGCCTCTCCAACGGATGAACCCTTCTGCCTCCGATGCAATCTCATAGGCTTTTCCTCCGAGGCCGAAGCGGCCGACAAAACCTTCTCGTTCTCCGCCGCACCATTTTCAACTCCACCTTCCAAATTCGTTGAACTCTTGGCAGCGGAAGCTGCCGAGGCCGCGGCCGTTGCCGGAAAACCCTGAACCGAAGCAGTGTGAAACCAGGCTGAGCGAGACCCTGTTCGGCTCTCCTTGAGCACAACCCAAGCCCTCAAAGAGTCCGCGTTGTCAAGTGAGCACCGGCAAATACGGCAACAGTTGGTGGGAAAAAACCGAGAAGTGACAGCGGTGGAAGGGTTTTTGGCGAAGGAAGGTAGGGCAGAACCGCCGGGAGATGGATGGAGACGAAGAGTTGTGGCTGGAGGCATTGTAGGCTGCGGCGGCGGTGGGATGTGAGTAAGAAAACGCTTGGTTTTGTTCTTGTTATGGTAATTGGTGTTAAACCCCAGAGAGAGAAAGGTGGTGGTGCGGGTGGTGGTGAAAGGTATAGAGAGAGAGGGAATGGGAGTGTTACCGGCCGTGCAGAGAATGGGGCCCGGAGGGCTTCGACGCAACAACTTCTGCATTCCTTCCAAGCATTTCACAGTCAAAACCAAGAAGCCCTTCCCCTTTGAAGAGATAAACAGAGGCAACTGAGTGTGTATATATTTGTGTGAATATGTGTATATATATATGTATATAGAGCGAGAGAGAGAGAGAGAGAGAGAG